>CACRXK020000833.1:38296-66523 GCA_902702795.2 Paramuricea clavata
GTAAAGGGTTTTGAGCTTGGAATTTTGGAATTCTTCAGGGGTAAAAGGTTTTGAGCTTGGAATTCTTCAGGGGTAAAGAGTTTTGAGCTTGGAATTTTGGAATTCTTCAGGGGTAAAAGGTTTTGAACTTGGAATTCTTTAGGGGTAAACAGTTTTGAGCTTGGAATTCTTCAGGGGTATGACAATGAAAAACATGTATCCTCGACAGGGGGGTACGGATATTAAATGGAATAGCCCAAAAGAGATGCGCTATCTAGTGTATATAAGATATCTATGAGTATTCTGTGCCTGTGATCAGTCTGATGAATACGTCGTTATAAACATGTTGAAGGATTTTGTAGATGGTAATTTCGAGTGTAATGATAGACCCTGTGGCAGAAATCGATGTTAGAGTTCGACAACTGGATTCTGTAGACTGTACTGGAATCACGGTACCACAGGTTTGGTTTCTACCAGAGGTGGCTATATTTAGTTAGGTCTATTAAATAAATGTATAAATAAATGTATTCCTTAGATGTACGTTGCAAAAACATTCATCGAGTGAGATTAATAGCGAAAACAAAACCGATTTTCCGATCTGATAACGGCAGAAATGGGCACGGGAGCCGAGCCGCCCTGGGAACCATATACCGCCGTCACAGAATACTGGCCCACACAGAATGTAGGTCGACTTCTTGGTTTTGCCTGTGATTTTGACGAAACCGTTGCAATGCTGTCGCCATGGTCCTTGCCAGTGCCACAGAATAAAGACATACAGAAGTGTATCTTCTTATTAAAAGTGCGTAAGGGATTTTTTCAGTCCGCCATGTTCTTAGCAAGTGCCCTAAAGAGAGGCAGTCACCCCCCGGAAACATATTGAAAATTTTAAAATTCCAGGGGGGTGAATGCCTCTCTTTAGGGCACTTGCTAAGAACATGGCCGCCAGCTATTTCGGTAAAAAAGCGCCTTACGGTTTTGTAATGGAAGTTACACTTCTGTATGTCTTTATTCTGTGCCAGTGCGCTTATGAGAGGCATTCACCCCCTGGATGTCCGCCAGTTTGAATATTATCAGGGGGTGAATGCCTGTCATAAGCACACTGGCTAGGATCGAAGAAAACGAGAACGAAAACACCAAAAAGAAAACACCTTACGATTTTTCACGAATAAGTCTGTTCTTATTGAGTTTCATTTTTGTCCACATAATAAAAAGGACATTGGACAGAGGCTCGAAGATATGAATACTATTTTTGAGTGGTAAAAACAATTTTTTACGAACGAGCGCATCGATCACGTGATCATTTCCCGCCGATTGCATTGTGTTTACAATGAGGGCCCCCTATACTTTTTGCGTGAAGCGTGAAGGGCTTATTTTACTTAGCCGTGAAACGTGATCGGGCCCCCTATACTTTTTGCGTGAAGCGTGAAGGGTTATTTTACTTAGCCGTGAAACGTGATCGATGATTTTCTTAATCCGTGACTCGTGAAAAGGCAAAATATTTTTACGTGAAAGCATATTGTGAAGAGGTATAGGGGGCCCTCTTTACAATATGTCATTTCGCGACGTTTGTAAAAAGTGACGAACGAGTTGCTTTAATTTTCGTCTTTGTTTATGACTATATAATAAAACGAACATTATAGGCCACATAAAATAAATTCCTTGATTCTCATCACCGCCCGACTGGATTTCAAGTTTATATTTCGTTATACAATATAAATGTACCGCCCGACCAAATAATTCAAGACAGTTAAGTTTTTTATATTTTACATTGTCATTGGGTTTTTAGTGCCATTTTAAATTGCCAATTTCAAACAAACGGGACCTTGGAAGGAACTTCGTATTCAGTTCAATGAGTTCAGTCATTGTTCGTGGAGATACGTTGGATATTACATAGATGTGTAATGTAATATGTTTATTTTGGTTTGTGACACTTCATTTCGGAAATCACAGAAATATGAAATGTTCGGAATTATTTTTCTATTTATTGATATATAAATTATATAAATATAAAATATAAACCTCCAGCCTCTTCGACATTTTCAAAGTGTAGTGATGAGAATCAAGGAATCTATTTTATGCGGATTTTAAATTCTCGTGGTAAAAACAATATTTTACTCATTCGCTGCGCGCATTAATAGAGAATATATCCTTCGAAGTAATGATACTGATCTAGCACTTCCAAAACCTAAAACAAACTATCTTGAACGAAGTTTTAAGTACAGTGGTGCAACGCTGTGGAATAGTTTTCCTTCTGAGGCAAAAAAGGCATCTTCGCTTTACCAATTTAAACGCAGTATGTCCACTATACCAGAGACTAATGTGGGTTAAAATAGTTGTAAGTGCTTATATAACACGCCCCGTCTGAAAATCAACGCATGTTGCCATGTATTTAGAACTATGTTGTGTATGGCCAGCGTGTCAACGCAAATTTTTGTAAGTAAGTGAGTAAGTCATTCCGGCGTAAAATATTGTTTTCATATATTTATCGCTAATTTTGTCTTTAAATGATTTGCATAATTGTCGGTAGGTTTCACAATATGAAATCGTACTCAATATATAGGAAGTGAAGAATCGAAACTAGGAGTTCCTCATAGTTTCCTGTTATGTGGGGTTCGCTTACTCCCATTTGGCAAAACGCGTTTAGTCATGCGGCCCGGCCTTGACACTTTTTGTTAGACATGCATAACACCCATTTTACCTTATTCGGACACAATGACGTTTACGTGGGCAGTGGGGTGCCAGGTGATAGCATATAAAGCGCCGTGAAGTATTGCAGTTACTCAAACCAAAGTCTTGGTAAGGACAGAAGATATAAGATACTCAAGACTATATTCACAGAATACAAAGATGTTCCTGAAATTTGCTGCAGCGGTGTGTCTTATATATCTTTGTGTACTAACAGGCAATGGAAAGTCTGCAGGAATGGACAAAAACGGCGCAATGGTATGGATATATTAAATTTCAGTTTCCTGTATAAATATTCCCTCTGATGTTCGTCTAAAATCTGTATATAGTGTACCGTAAATTCCACATCTTTTTCATTTAACTGAAGTATTATTAGATGAAGTACGGTTGTTTTGCCCTGGTTGTTTTATAATATCAGTGAATTGTATTGCACTAACTAAATCAAATGATGTTAATAATAATGTTAAAAAACTCATTAATAATTCAGGAGGAAAACACAAAGAAAAATCATAAGCGTGTCTCGTATCTTTATATGTGATAAAAAATCATGTTAATTTACAGAAACTTTAGCTTTGATTTTCTCGGTTTAGACGAAGTTTATTTTAAAAATTACTTCGCCAATGAACTCGTATAAGATGAGTCGTTTTTAAAGACATTTAAAGCACGCGTAGGAGTGTTTTATCAGACATAAAACGCTGGCGGCTGCGCGTCGCGTTTTATATCTGATAAAACACTCCTGCGCGTGCTTTAAATAGTACATAAGTTAGTATAAATCTTCAGGAATATTTCTTAAAATAAAAGAGTTTAAATCAGGAATTAATAGTAGCTTTAAATCGCTAGGAAAAACATCTATTTCTATATTGTACGTCTGTGAATGACGAATGCATATTAGCCAAACCTGTATATATAACGAAGATTTTCGCGCAGCGTTTACAAAGTGACAATGTATTTGCGGATTTTCTAATAGGCGTCGGGGGAGTCAGGGATGTATTTAATTTCAGGTTTTATATATCGGCATCGGATTTGTCCTGGCCTCACTGGTAAACCGGCGGTCTTGGGGTGTTCGCTAAGGACATGAAAACATCCCTTTAAGAGAACTAAAAAGGTAGATCGAATGTATAGTGTTGGATTTTTCACGAATACCGTGAAATTAACGTGACATGCGGTTTAACAAAATATGGTTTGATGAATTATAACTAGTAAGGATAATGCCTAATGCGCATAATTGCACAAACCAAAAATGAAAATAAATATGCGCCAACACCGCGGTCGACGCTGAATCCGCAAGTTGAAATATTTTTAGCTGCGGGATTGATAGGGATACAACTACAGGATACGAGCAGAACTTCAAACGTACTAGTAAAACAGACCTTTAAAAATATTTTTGCAAGCCTAGGCTTGTATTCACGGATTAATTGCGTGCAACAGCGAGAACTGACCTTAACGAAGACGCGTGAAGATCAATTTACCATGCGTCAAACAAAACATCGCACCTCTTTGTAAAGTTGCGCGCTTTTCGTCATTCTGTAGAACATTGTCAGGGGACATGTGGTGCACAAAAGAACAAAACAAAGCCGATCACTGGCTGGGCGTTTTCATAACTCACCAATCAATATGGTGTAAAAAATGAACTAGTTTGTTCAAGGGCAAGAACAAGTGTTTGCAAAATGTTCGTATATTTCTTCCAAGAACTATTTGAGAAGGAAGAAAGGCCACTAATATCCAATTTCTCTCTATATAGGCAATATTTTTTATTCCTACCAATGACCAGAAACTTGGAGAACCTCTCCTACATGTCAGCAACACCTCTGTAGTATAAAGAGAATTAGATACTAAGAAAGATTTTCAACTGTGTTGTTGTTGACATTTCAGAATTTCTTTCCATGCCTGGCGCCAAGCTATTATTCTAGCAAATGTTATATGTGATTTTTTTATGTACTATTTAAAACATGAGCAGCAGTGTTTTATCAGATATAAAGATACGAGGCGAAGCAGAGTATCTTTTGGTCTGATAAAACACGCACTGCGAATGTTTTAAATTGCTTCAAAAACGATCGATCTAGTAAGTTCATTGGCGAAGTAATTTTATGCATGTAAATCAAGGGAAATCTCTATCACATATAAAGATACGACGCGCTTATGATTTTTCTTTGTGTTTTCCGATCCTCATGAATTATTGAGTTTTTGAAATGTATATATAGATTTTATAATGAGAGAATTTTATTTAATTCTTAGGACTACATGGCGAAATTTGGATACGCTGACCCGGGCAGGTCTGGTAGTGGAGATTTCAACAAAGCTATAAGACGTTTCCAAAAGTACTTTCATCTTAAGATGACTGGACGCCTGGACGCGGAAACGAAAACCGAAATGCTGAAGCCTCGTTGTGGTAATGCTGACGAGGTCGATGACACTGGAAGAAGCGGCGCGCAAGCATTTAGGACTGGTTCCAAATGGAGCAAGACAAGTTTAACGTATCGCTTCCTACGAGATTCGGAGGATGTGACCAGATCTGTAATGAAAGCGACTTTCAGAAAGGCGTTTGCATATTGGAGTGCAGTGACACCCCTTAGATTTAGGGAAGTAACAAGCGGAAGGAGTGATTTTACAATCATGTAAGTCGAAATTTATTTGTATTATCGTGTATATACAATAAATTACATTATACCTCTGACTCGTATCCAGTATATGTATTGATTGTGCACTATAAATAGGCAATTCCGGCTATAGACTAAATTTTGATCTAGGCAAGAAGAACAAACTCATTACCACAGCTAGAAAGAGTATGTTAAAATTAGTCAAATTGCAAAGTTTGGCCGCGAAATGTTGTAAAATACAGAAAATATAGGCCTGTGAAATTTGCAAATTTTTTATTAATCTGTATCACGCGCGGGAAAATGCACCACATTTGGGCCGAAAGTGGTGCATTTTCCCGCGCGTAATACAAATTAATAGAAATTTGCAAATTTTATAAGGCTACATTTTCCGCATTTTACAACATTTCGCAACCAAACGTTGCAATTTTACTAATTTTAACATGCTCTTTCTAGCGGTGGTGATAGATTTTGTTCTTCTTGCCGCGATCAAAATTTAGTCTATAGCTGGCTGGAATTGTCTATTGGGACGAGTCAGATTACATACCCCAAGATCCCTGAAGGGTGAAAATTCCTAATTGACGTGTGCGAGCAGAATCACATGCTTTAACTCCTGTTTTGGGGCGGGGATCATTTATAACTTTTTAAAGTCAATTCATGTTGCGAGTATGATGGTCACTTATTTAAATTCAAAAATATTAATATTGGAAGTGACTTACAAACTCGCAACTACCGCCTTGATAATTTTCATATCGTGGCCAACCTCAAACTTATGTATTCTGGATTTCTAGGTTTGCAAGACGATCTCATGGAGACGGTGCCCCATTTGATGGGCGTGGCAGAGTTTTAGCGCACGCGTACTTCCCCTCAAACGGCCGCGTCCATTTCGACGAAGACGAAGGTTATAGCGTTAATGGAGGTAGCATAAATGGACAACGTGGAATTGATCTGCTGGCCGTGGCTGTACACGAGATTGGACACGCGATTGGCTTACACCACTCAAACGTCAGAGGATCTATCATGTGGCCTAGTTATAATGGATATAACGCGAACCTCAGATTACATCGTGATGATATCAATGGCGCGCAGTCCTTATATGGTATGTAGGTATTCTGGAAGGTAGTTTTACTGAGCCTATAGTTGGAATAGGATAACGATTATTTTTGCTAACGAAATGACAGGAATAAGGTTTTATAGGAGAAGTTTCGATACGCGAGATGTGACAAAAAATATACGAAAAATATATGTGCGAGTTTATTCCGAGGTAGAAAATTTCAGCACTCTTACCTGTTTACTGTTCCTAACATAAGTGGTGAGGCTGTTAATCTATTAAAAAAAAAACACGATAGCTGTTAAAAAAAAACCAATTTAACCGATGTTCTCTCAGCACAAAAACCAAAGAACCGGTTTCTAGCCTGCGCGCAGGCTACCCAAAGATCCTCTCACCCTAACATATAGGGTGTATCAAAAAACCTGCAAACTCTTTGAAATACAATGTTTTTAGAATTTGCACGATTCAGAACTAATTGCTCCCAAAGCGCACGTGCGTAAACACAATAGTTGACCAATTCGCAGTCGAATTGATAATTAGTTTTCTGCATTACAAATAACTTTGTGTTGCTCTAATTGCTATCAAACGCGGTTAAATAAACTGATGCGTTTTAAAATCCCAAGAGCAAAATAAGTAGCACAGACATTGAAATGCTAGCAAGCAGCAGAATTATGCAAATTATAGTGTTTGCAGGTTTTTTTATACACCCTGTATAGCATTAATATTACTCAAGCAATCAGGTCCGCTTTCAAAGGTCAGCTAACATCATTATTTCTTATTTCAGGTCGTAACACAGGTGGTGGTGGAACAGGAGGTGGTACAGGAGGTATTTATTTTATTTCACTCTTTTTCTCTTATATTAGAGACTCGTCCTGTCTGTCTATTGTAGACGCAGGCATTCTATATAACAGGCAGGGGCGTAGCCAGTCCCCAAACGAGTGGTGGGGGAGGGGTGCTGTCGTCAAATGCACATGCAGAACAACTATGCACGTGGTTCGGCCGTCAAGGCCAAGGTTCCCCCAAAAATATTTCTATTTTAGGGTCTGCGAAACGCGATTATTTTAGACACGTTTTATGATAGTCGGAAAGCCACAGATTTGGTAGATTATATTTCATAGATGAAAGCATTACGAGGTTACGCCGCGCACAGAAGCAGAACTCAAAGACATGAACTGGATCTTTATTCTGTCGCTAGCTCTAGACTCGTAGTTCGAAGCCACATCAAAAGAGAGGAACATTTAGTATTTCAACCAAGCTAACTTTCTCCGTGATTTTAACGGTTCATTTCTCTCGTTTTCCCCAAGGTTCGTCGTGTTCTGATAAGAATCAAAGTTGTCCAAGATGGAGGCGGTACTGTACGTCCTCACGGTACGGCAATTACATGAGAAAAAATTGCCAGAAAACATGCAACTTTTGTGGTGGAGGTAAGCGTAGAAAATATAAAACTGTTATTCACAATCGATATTCCGAGTGGAAAACGAAGTTTTGTTAAAAATACAAGTATTTTAAAAAGAGAAAAAATGAATTGAGTTCAATGTGAAAACAAATATCCGAGCTTACGTTTCGTTGCTTCTAGAAGCTTCTGTAGCTAGTATTTATTTCACAACAGCTCCAGGTCAGGTCTTCATTTCCATTCATGAAGATTCTTCAACAGAAGTTGTAATTGGTCGAATCCTTTTGATATTTTTAGGATCGTCGTGTGCTGACAAGAATGTAAATTGTTCGTCTTGGCGAAACAGAGGTTTTTGTCGTGGAAGGTTTGCGATGTACATGAAGGAAAATTGTCCAAAATCTTGTCGACATTGCTGAAGCCGAGGTAGGAGAGAGATACCGTCACATTTTTAGTTCAGTTGTTGTTTTATCTAATGTCGATTACGCAGGATGTCTTCGACACTGAATTATTCTCAGAGAAACAAGAGAAAACTTCCAACAGGATTTCTTAAAAAAGTTGACTTTTGGCGGCA
Organism: Paramuricea clavata; assembly: GCA_902702795.2. Taxonomy (NCBI): domain Eukaryota; kingdom Metazoa; phylum Cnidaria; class Anthozoa; order Malacalcyonacea; family Plexauridae; genus Paramuricea; species Paramuricea clavata. The sequence continues at coordinate 46,570 of CACRXK020000833.1, forward strand.
TTTGAACTCACATCTTCAGGTCACCCCGTTCCACCTATTGAGCTATCAAACCAACGGGGAGTGGGGCGAATTTTCTCCATTTTATTAAAGGCACAGTTCAGCCTTGTTTCTCAGGCGCATTTCAGCCCTTTTAATTGAAAAAACTAACTAGGAAAATCAATTATGCATAATTCAAGATCAGTAAACTCAATGTTTTTAACAATAAAAATGTTTTAAAATGTTAAAAACATTAAGTTTGCTGATCCTGAATTATGCTTAATTGATTTTCCTAGTTAGTTTTTCAAATAAAAGGGCTGAAATTCGCCTTAAAAATCATCATTCAAAACGCTGAACTGTGACTTTAAATGCTGCACGAAATATTTTCGCGACTACACGAGTTCCGAGTTCAAATCCTACTCAAGTCAAATTTTACAGTCGACTTGTGCAGTGCAAGAAATCAATCTGAGGATTCTGAGCACACACCTCCGTTTTGCTGCCTAAACCCACCCGAGAATTTTAGGGCAGCAAAACGAAGGTGCATGTGTACTCAGGCTAAGGTTGCCCAATTCACCCGAGAGGTTCACGATGCACGTACTCGACAACGAAGCGTTAGTTATCGGATATTGGGGGAAACCGAAGGATCACCGTGCTCGCCAAATTAAAATACATATAACGAATATTCAAGATTGGATGAACTAATGTCTGACACATCTCTTATTCTTGAATTTTAGGCAAATCGTACTGGGGACTGGACAACACCGTGCACAAACACTCACATATCTCGTAGCAGATAATTTTTATATTAGTTTTTGTAGATTCAAATTTGTCAATAAAGGGAAAATATGTATAGAATTTGTAGTGTTGTTATTCTTAGAGAAATAGGGGTATTTCAGAAAGCATTTTCATAAATTGCAATTGAACCATATAACAAGTAGCCGAGGTTGGAAGATTAGAATGTGCATATATATATATATATATGATAACTTTTCTAAGGGATAGACTGCTAGCTCAAACGTATCTCGGTCGCTGATTGGCTTACTCCAGAATAAGTTTTATTTTCATGGGCCATAGTTTTATTGGATAAAAAATATCGCCATCAATTGTATAGAAAAGAATTCTCTTCGTTTTGAAATGTGGTCTTGTTTTGATGTATTGAAGAATTGAGCATGATAAAGATTAAGTATTTGTTGATTTGTGTTATTCATGAAGAGTATTTGTAGAAGGCTATAGATAATAAAATTAAAATTATTTTCATTTTGGAATGGAAATTAGATTATTGGTATGATGTAGTTGAAGTGATAGTAAGTGGTTATATTAGTGTGAAAGACTAGATCTTGAGCAATATTGCTTGGTGTTTTGCATGCGATTAAAAAAATATGCATGAAATAGAATATGCAGATTGCAGATTTGGGCTCATTAGCGGTGATTTTGGCTCATTTACCTGCATATAATTAGTGACATGCATGGGGTAATTTAAGTTGCAGAACCAGCTAGCGCATGCACTATTTCGCACTAATGCAGGGCAGTCAGAACGTTTTCTAAAATGTCGCTAAATTTATGTACATTTTATAATTTTTCGCGCTTTTGTGCAGTGATAAAATTTCCTTAGAATAATCCTTACTGGACCTTTAGGGGGAAGAACTGACAATATACAGCCATACAGGCTAAAGTTTCCTATAGATAGATAGATAGATAGATAGATAGATAGATAGATAGATAGATAGATAGATAGATAGATAGATAGATAGATAGTCAAGATAGATATAGATAGAGATAGACAGACAGACAGACAGACAGACAGACAGACAGACAGACAGACAGACAGACAGACAGACAGATAGGTAGATAGATAGATAGATAGATAGATAGATAGATAGATAGATAGATAGTCAAGATAGATATAGATAGAGATAGACAGACCAGACAGACAGACAGACAGACAGACAGACAGACAGACAGACAGACAGACAGACAGACAGACAGACAGACACACAGACAGACAGACAGACAGACAGACAGACAGACAGACAGACAGACAGACAGACAGATAGATAGATAATTTATTTAATGACGTAAATAGCTATACGTCTGTACTGACGTATAGCTTCTGTACTTACGTTGTAAAAGGCTTAAGAGTTAAGTATTTTTTTATAATAAACGGCTAAAGTGCAGTGTGTCTAAAAAATGAACTATTTCAAATTCAAATTAGCTATAACGTGATGCACGAAAATGAGTTGTTACCGGAAAAACGTCAACGACAACGACCTTTAAGAGAACGTGATCATCAATTTATGTTGCCAAAAGTATACACATGCAGAACGTTTTAAACAATCATTTTTAAATACGTGTCTTTTTAATGACTTTTAAAATTTTGTTATTTAACTATAACGTTAACACATGCATTTGTAAATAATCTAATTATTAATTATATTTTATGTGAACTGAACGTTTTAAACAATTTTTCAAACACTCATTAATAATTCATAAGCTTATTGGCAAATCATGTCAACCATAATATGTCACGTGTAGTGGCTTTAAATCTGATAAAACACTCCTAATTAGTATTCGTTACATAAAGAATACTAATAAGGCAGTATCTATTGTACACTTGTAGTCGTGTCCTCATTAGTATTCTTTATATAAAGAATGTTATACTAACAAGGCAGTATATCTATTGAATTTGTAGTCGTGTTTGAAGCCGTTTAATGAACTCGCAGGTCGTGTTTTATTAGGTCTAAAGCCACTCGCGCTGCGCGCTCGTGTCTTTAAACCTAATAAAACACTCCTGCTCGTTTATTAAACAGTACTTAATGACTTTTAAAATTTTGATTATACGGTATATATTAACTGTAACGTTAACACATTTGTAAATAATCTAATTACTATATCTTATATGCACTGTAAAGTTGCACGTTTGTTGCAACTCCAATATTTATGATATATTTTAATAAAGACGTATGAATGAATGAACGAATGAATTGTTGTATTTTGACAGCTCTAGAATTGCTTTAAATTAATGGTTGGGTAAGAACACAAGGTCCTGTGCCTTGTGTTCTTACCCAACCATTAATTCAAAGCAGAGCTGTCAAATTACTACAATACGTTATAGCTAATTTGAATTTGAAAGGGTTCACTTTTTTTTGAGACACACTGTATTTTGTTTTTAATTTTCTTTGTTCAGAGAAAGGGCCGCGAAAAAAATTTCAATTCCTACGGACAGAATGGCACACACACAAGTTTGCAATAATAGTTAGTTATAGCTACGTGCAGTATTGAAATTCTTCAGAGAGATATTGTGTTCTATTTGGGTCTGCAACTTGCGAGGCGCCCAACAAGATTCCAGAATATATATCATGCAGTTAAATGTTTCTTAACGAAAATCTGCCATTTTTGTCCTCTTGTCCGCGACCGTTGCGAAGTTTCTGGCCGATAAACTTTTACTGTATAAGAACAATGACGGTTACTGTTTTCACAAAGAGAATACAGGCGATTAACGAAGGAGACAAAAATAAGACGGTTTGCGGAGCGACCAACCCCCTATAATAGACCCCCGTAAAGGCCCGATTCCACGGTCGCTTTTTCTCGGCGAAATGCGAAATATTTCGCCTGTTTCTTTTGAATTGCGACCACTGGAATAAATTATTTCTACTTGATTGCCCACAATTCAAAAGAAACAGGCGAAATATTTCGCATTTCGCCGAGAAAAAGCGCCCGTGGAATCAGCCCTTTACTCTTAACCAGGAGCAGTTGCGAAAATTGCAACAGAGTATATAAACTATCGTCTCGCTGGTCACAGAATAAAGACAAACAGAAGATCGACTCAACTAAAAAAGCGCTGCTACGTCATGATTCACAATGATTCGTCATCAATTTCGCGGAAACGCTTCTACAATTAGATCAAATATATTTGTACGTACGAGTATGTTATATTGCATGTATATATACTGAAAACAATGTTTTCTGGTTAATTTATAAGCGGGAATAAATGTTGAAGACAGCCATTGTACAGTATCAAAATCGGTTTATTGTAGCTGCATGTTCTCACATAGGTCTATAGTGGTCCATCGTAACTATATACTGGACGAAACTTAAAGGGTATGAGCAACAAAAATTTCTTGCAGTAAAACTTTCTTTCATTTGAAAGAGCTCGTCAAATGGTAATGGAACTATATATTACAAACTTTTCGTTTGTGAGATATTTTAATGTGTTTGATATGCAAAAATATTAGATAAATCCGAATTGATTGCTCAACACGCCACGTTATAGTGACATGAAGAGTTGTTATATACACAATGCCAAGTAAATATTGGAAACAATTTGCAGAATGTACAAAATTTTAAAACATTAAAATATCAGCTATCCAGCTTGAGACGTCATAATTTGCATATGAAACACATTGAAACATGTCAAAAACGAAGAAAGATACGAAAGATTTATAATACATGTTCATTACCATTTGACGAGCTCTTTCAAATGAAAAACTTTTACTGCAAGAAATTTTTGTTGCTCATACCCTTTAAACTGGACTCAATTCATTTATACTAGAGGATGCTAGTTTGTTTAGACTTTAGTTTAGATCTTGTATTTGTCCTTACTCCTTAACACTGATATTCTTGCAAAATGTACTTAATTCTTCGTTGTCAGCATTCGTGATATCATTTTGTTTTGGAAATCCATCTGCATTAGTCAGTGATTAACCTGTTCTTCGTCGAGGTCCAGTGTAAGAAGACACTAAACTAGATTACTTCATTTAATTAATATATACTCAGTGTATAAGTTTCAATTTCGCCGCGAAAGGCTTGTATGATTTCATGCCGGAAATATATTTGTTTGGTATTTGTGGAAACATCACGTTTATTTTGTATTACTAGCCGATATATAATCCTGCATGGATCTTCACCAATGTATTAAATTATTATAGCACCGACGATCTTGGGTCGACAGCTTCGCCAAAGCCGAGACAAAGAAATGAACGTTTTCCACAAAACAAAACAATTATATTTATTTTTACCATGCGAACCTACAAGGTCAAGGTCAATGATCTTAATGTGCTTTATGACAATGGTATATCGAGATAACGAAATATCTTTAAAAACCACAATACATTAATTATTGAAGAAAAATCCCGGCAGGATGCTTGAAAACGTCACTATCTTTCTAGCTCCAATTACGGCAAATAAAAATATTTCGAAATTGCCTCAATGTTGGCGTAATTGCCTCTGTACAAAGTCTTGTCTTCTGTGTTATTTGCCGCCATGGCTATGAAAACAGGCGAGTTTACTGCAATGCCAATGGCAACGAAATTCAAGTCAGCGTTTTGGGCAGAAAGAGCATGTAAAATAGTAAAATAAGTTCATTGGACAATTTTTCTATCTTATCTTTTTTCGTTCTCGAGATATGTAGATTAAATAAATCTATGGCATTATGCAATGGAGTAAAATATTAGTTTCAAAGGTAGTATAGTCTCGTCAAAGGTTAAATATGATGAAATATTTCAAACCATATACAGCTAATTCAAAAAAGGTTTTCCATTGTCTGTATATTGTTGTTCTTTTCACCAACGTTATGCAGAAAGTTATGCAGCAACTGGTTAAAGTTTGGTTAAAGTTTCCTCCTGTAGCTGGTAACACGCTTGACCAATCAAAGATAGTCCTTACTGGACCTTTAGGGAGAAGAACTGACTATATATACAGGCTAAAGTTTCCTATAGCTTCTGTACTTAAGCCGGTTTTCCACTAACGGAATTTTCTCGCGCGAAGCGACCTTTCTCCTTTGTCGGTATCAGTTATTACGTCAGCAAGACGTGGCAAAATGGATGCCGATAAATTAATAGTGGAAAACCGGATTTACGTTACAAAAGGCTTAAGTATTTTTTATAATAAACGGCTAAAGTATTTTGTTTTTAATTTTCTTTGTTCAGAGAAAGGGCGGCAAAACCTTTCAATTCCTACTTACAGGATGTCCAGAGCAGGATGTCTGTACTCCCCCACAAGCTTGCAATAATAGTTAGTTATAGCTATACGCCTACGTGCAGTATTGAAATTCTTCAGAGAGATATTATCTTCTACTTCGGTCTGCAACTTGGCCATGCAACAAGATTCCAGAATATATATCATGCAGTTAAATGCCGTTCTTAACAAAAATCTGCCATTTTTGTCCTCTTGTCGACCGTTGCGAAGTTTCTGGCCGATAAACTTTTACTGCATATAAAGAAAAATGACGGTTACAGTTTTAATGAAGAAAATACAGGCGATTAACGGTGAAGGAGACAAAAATAAGACAGTTTGCGGAGCGACCAACCCCCTATAGACCCCTTATTACTCCTAACAAGGAGCAGTTGCGAAAAATGCAGGGCGAGTATATAAACTATCGTCTCGCTGGCCACAGAATAAAGACAAACAGAAGGTCGACTCAGCTAAAAAAGCGCTGCTACGCCATGATTCGTCATCAATTTCGCAGACACGTTACTACAATTAGATCAAATATATTTGTACGTACGTACGAGTATGTTATACCGTATATAATTTTAAAGCTTATATGCTGAAAACAATGTTTTCTGGTTAATTTATAAGGTACGGAATAAATGTTGAAGATAGCCATATCTTTAGTCTTTACATGTACAGTATCAAAAATAGCTTTATTTATTGTAGACTGCATGTTCTCACAGACGTCTATAGTATAGTGGTCCATCGTAACTATACTACCGGACGACACTTAAACTGGACTCAATTTATTTATACTAGAGGATACTAGTTAGTTTAGATCTTGTATTTGTCCTTACTCCTTAACACTGATATTCTTGCAAAATGTATACTTAATTTTGTTTTGGAATTCCATCTGCATTAGTCAGTGTGATTAACCTGTTCTTCGTCGAGGTCCAGTGTAATTAAGAAGACACTAAACTAGATTACTTCATTTAATTAATATATGCAGTGTATAAGTTTCAATTTCGCCCCGAAAGGCTTGTATGATTGCATGTTGGAAATATATTTGTTTGGCATTTGTGGAAACATCACGTTTATTTCGTATTATTATATAAAGTATAGTGCTTTATAGAGATTTCGAGCACTGATAAAAGTGATAATCTCACATGTGAGATTATTCATGATAATCTCACATGTGAAAATTATCGCTTTTCGGTTATCGCCTTTCTGTAAAAATTATCGCTTTTCAAAGACTGTCCTTTATATAATAAACAGAAAAATACATGGATGCTTGGAAATACCAGATTTATTTCTCGTGTTGAACATGATACCTCACTCGTTCGAGCTGCGCTCACTCGTGAGATATCATGTTCAACACTCGAAATAAATCTGGTATTTCCGCGCACCCATGTATTATTCTCTATTTACTAGCCGATATATAATTATTATAGCACCGACGATCTTGGGTCTAAAGCTTCGCCAAAGCCGAGACAAAGAAATGAACGTTTTCCACAAAACAAAACAAAAATATTTATTTTTACCCCACAAAATGCTTGAAACGTGACTATCTTAAATTTCTATATCTCATGCAAATTACGGCAAATAAAAATATTTCGAAACTCTTTAAAACTTTAATTCGCTTTAGCGTAATGGCCTCAATGTTGGCGTAATTGCCTCTATATACAAATTTTAATATTTGCCGCCATGCCCATGGCCATGAAATTCAAGTCAGCGTTTTAGGCAGAAACAGCATGTAAAACTGTAAAATAAGTTCAATGGACAAATTTTCTATCTTATCTTTTTTCGTTCTCGAGATATGTAGATTAAATAAATCTATGGCATTATGCAATGGAGTAAAATATTAGTTTCAAAGGTAGTATAGTCTCGTCAAAGGTTAAAAATGATGAAATATTTCAAACCATATAGCTACAGCTATAATTAATTCAAAAAAGGTTTTCCTTATATATTAAATGTTCGGAATTATTTTTTTATTTATTGATATATAAATTATACTGATAAAATATAAACTCCCCGCCTCTTCGGAATTTTCAAAGTGTAGTGATGAGAATCAAGGAATTTATTTTATGTGGATTTTATATTCTCGTGGTAAAACTGAACAATATTTTACTCATTCGCTGTGTGCTCATTCGTAAAATATCGTTTTCATATATTTATCGCTAATTTTGTCTTTAAATCATTTTCATAATTGTCGGTAGGTACAATCGAAACTAAGAGTTCCTCTTCCTGTGCATTTGGCAAAATTACTCCGCGTTTAGTCATGCGGCCCGACCTTGACACATTTATTGAACGTAACACCCATTTATACCTTACAGCATAATGAGGTTTACGTGGGCAGTGGGGTAGCATATAAAGCGCCGTGAATTATTGCAGTTACTCAAACCAAAGTCTTGGTAAGGACAGCAGATAGAAGATACTCAAGACTTTATTCACAAAATACAAAGATGTTCCTGAAATTTGCTGCAGCGGTGTGTCTTATATATCTTTGTGTCTTAACAGCCAATGGAAAATCTGCAGACATGGACAAAAACGGAGCAATGGTATGGATATATTAAATTTCAATTTCCTGTAATATTCCCTCTGATGTCCGTCTAAAATAGTGAAATCTATATATATAGTGTACCGTAACTTCGACATTTTTTCATTAAAAGTATTATTAGATGAGGTCCGGTTGTTTTTGAACTGGTTGTTTTATAATGTCAGTGAATCGTATATTGCAACTAAATCAAATGATGATCGCTAGGAAAAACATCTATTTCTATATTGTACGTCTGTGAATGACGAATGCATATTAGCCAAATATGTATATAACGAAGATTTTTGCGCAGCGTTTTCAGAGTGACAACGTATTTGCGGACTTTCTAATAGGTGTCGGGGGACAGGGGATATATTTAATTTCAGGTTTTATATACATCGGATTTATCCCGACCTCATTGGTTAAACCGGCGGTCCTGGCCGGTGTTCGCTAAGTTCATGAAAACATCCCTTCAAGCAACCTAAAAGGACAGATCGAATGTTGTGTTGGATTTTTCATGAATGCGAAATTAACGTAACACACGGTTTAACAAAATATGCTTTGATGAATTATAACTAGTAAGACGTTCTTTGTAGGTTTGCATGGCGATAAAACATATAATAGTTATGTTCGTGGAAACACCACGTGAATTTATTAGTAATTTATTTAGTAAGAATAATGCCTAATGTGCATAAACCAAAAATGAAAATAAATATGCGCCAACACCGCGGTCCGGGGGGGACACTATCCGCGGGGACACTATCCGCTGTAACACTGGCGGTCTTGGGGTGTTCGCTATAAAGGCCCTGTCACACTATTGCGTATCGTACTAGCGCATGCCAGCTAGCATATGAAAAATATCACTCATACGCTGGAAAACGCTGACAAACCTAGGGGTACGGTCGCGTACCTAGGGGTATGGTCGTTTATACGATAATCATACTCTACTCTAGCTTACGGTGTAGAGCTAACTCTACTCTAGGCCGCACGCTGAATACGCTAGAGGTACGCCAGATGTACGGTACTCATACGCTAGCATTTCAAATTATTTCATTAATTTTCGTACGCTTCTCATACGTTTCTCTCATATGCAATAGTGTGCATGACATGAAGGGCGTTAAAGTACATGAAAACATCCCTTTAAGCGAACTAAAAAAGGCAGATCGAATGTAGTGTTGGATTTTTCACGAATACGAAATTAACGTGACAAGCGGTTTAACAAAATATGCTTTGATGAATTATCGGCTAGTACGAATAATGCCTAATGCGCATAAACCAAAAATGAAAAAAAATATGCGCCAACACCGCGGTCGACGCTGAATCCCCAAGTTGAAATATTTTAGCTGCAGGATTGATAGGGATTACAAACAGAACTTCAAACGTACTAGTAAAATCGACCTTTAAAAATAATATTTTTGCAAGCCTAGGCCATTATAGTATTCGATTAATTGCGTGCAACAGCGAGAAAAACCTTAACGAAGACCCGCGCGAAGATCAATTTACCATGCGTCAAACAAAACATCGCACCTCTTTGTAAAGTTGCGCGCTTTTCGTCATTCTGTGGAACATTGTCAGAGGACATGTGGTGCACAAAAGAACAAAACAAAGCCGATCACTGGCTGGGCGTTTTCATAACTCACCAATCAATATGGTTGTAAAAAATGAACTAGTTTGTTCAAGGGCAAGAACAAGTGTTGCAAAATGTTCGTGTATTTCTTCCAAGAACTATTTGAGAAGGGCGAAAGGCCAATAATAACCAATTTCTTTCTACATAGGCAATATTTTTATTCCTACCAATGACCAGAAACTTGGAGAACCTCTCCTAACATGTCAGCAAAACTCTGTAGTTTGAGAGATAGGCAAAGATTTTCAACTGTGTTGTTGTTGACATTTCAGATTATTTCTTTCCATGTCTGGCGCCAAGCTATTATTCTAGCAAATGTTATATATGATTTTTGTTATATGCATATATATAGATTTTATAATGATAGCATTTTATTTCATTCTATTATCCGTAGGACTATATGGAGAAATTTGGATACGCTAACCCTGGTAGATCTGGGAGTGAAGATTTTAACACAGCCATAGCACGTTTCCAAAAGTACTTTCACCTTGAGGTGACTGGACGACTGGACGAGGAAACGAAAACCGAAATGCTGAAGCCTCGTTGTGGTAATCCTGACGATGTCGATGGCACTGAAAGAAGCGGCCCGCAAGCATTTAGGACTGGTTCCAAATGGAGCAAGACAAGTTTAACGTATCGCTTCCTACAAGAATCGGAAGATGTGAGCAGATCTGTAATGAAAGCGACTTTTAGAAAGGCGTTTGGATATTGGAGTGCAGTGACACCCCTTAAATTTAGGGAAGTAACAAGCGGAACGAGCGATTTTACAATCAAGTAAGTCGAAATTTATTTATATTATCGTGTATATATACATACGATAAATTACATTATATATACCTATGTACTAATAGGTAATTCTAGCTTTAGACTAAATTTTGATCTAAGCAAGAAGAACAAACTCCATCATCACAGCTAGAAAGAGCATGTTAAAATTAGTAAAATTGCAAAATTTGGTCTCGAAATGTTGTAAAATGCGGAAAATACAGCCCTGCGGAATTTGCAAATTTTGTATTAATTTGTATTACGCGCGGGAAACTGATGCACTGCACCACATTTGGGCCGAAAGTGGTGCATTTTCCCGTGCGTAATACAAATTAATCCAAAATTTGCAAATTTCGTAGGGCTATATTTTCCGCTTACAACATTTCGCAACCAAACGTTGCAATTTTTCTAATTTTGTGGTGATAGATTTTGTTCTTCTTGCCTAGATCAAAATTTAGTCTGTAGCTGGCTGGAATCATCTATTATGGGACGAGTTCAGATTATATACCCCAAAATCCATGAAGGGTGGAAATTAATTGAAGCGTGTGAGGAGAATCACATGCTTTAACTCCTGTTTCGGGGCGGGGATCATTTATAACTTTTTAAAGTCAATTCATGTTGCGAGCATGATCGGCAATTTTTTAAATGAGGAAATATTAATATTGGAAGTGACTTACAAACTCACAATCTACCGCCTTCATAATTTTCATATCGTGTCCAACCTCAAACTTATGTATTCTGGCTTTCCAGGTTTGCAAGACGATCTCATGGAGACAGTGCACCATTTGATGGCCCTGGCAGAGTTTTAGCGCACGCGTACCTCCCGTCAAACGGCCGCGTCCACTTCGACGAAGACGAAGGTTATAGCGTCAATGGAGATAACGTAAATGGACGACGTGGAATTGATCTGCTGGCCGTGGCTGTACACGAGATTGGACACGCGATTGGCTTATACCACTCAAATGTCAAAGGATCTATCATGTGGCCTAGTTATAATGGATATAACGCGAACCTCAAACTGCATAGTGATGATATCAAGGGTGCGCAGTCCTTATATGGTATGTATAGATATTTTGGAAGGTAGTTTCATTGAGCCTAGTTGGAGTAGGATAACGGTTATTTTTGCTAACGAAATGATAGGAATAAGGTTTTAGGAGAAGTGTCGATACGCGAGATGTGACAAAAATATACAGACGAAAAATGTGCGAGTTTATTCCGAGATAGCAAGAAAATTTGAGCACTCTTCATCTAACATGAACCTGTTTAGTGTTCCTAACATATAGTAGGGTGAGGCTGTTAATATATAAACAAAAAAACACGATGGCTGTTAAAAAACAATTTAACCGATGTTCTCTCAGCACAAAAACCAAAGAACCGGTTTCTTCCCAAAGACTAGTCTGCGCGCACGCTACCAAAAGACCGTCTCACCTTAACATATAGCATTAAAATTACTCAAGCAATCAGGTCCGCTTTCAAAGGTTAGCTAATAATCATTATTTCTTATTTCAGGTCGTAATACAGGTGGAGGTGGTGGAGGTGGTGGAACAGGAGGTATTTATTATTTTTTCACTCTTTCCTCTTATATTGGAAACTTGTCCTGTCTGTCTATTCTAGACACAGGCATTCTAGATAACAGGCAGGGGCGTAGCCAGTCCCAAACAAGTCCTATCGTCAAATGCATAGAACAACTATGTGGTTCGGTCGTCAGGGGCATTAAGGTTCCCCGAAACATATTTCTAATCGGAAAGCCACAGATTTGGTATATTTTATGTCATAGATGAAAGCATTACGAGGTTACGCCGCGCACAAAAGCAGAACTTAAAGACATGAACTGGATCTTTACTCTGTCGCTAGCTCTAGGCCCTTAGTTCGGAGCCACATCAAAAGAGAGGAACATTTGGTATTTCAATCAAGCTAACTTTCTCCGTGATCTTAACGATTTATTTCTCTCGTTTTTCCCAAGGTTCGTCGTGTTCTGATAAGAATCAATATTGTCCAAGATGGAAGCGGTACTGTACGTCCTCAGTGTACGGCAATTACATGAGAACATATTGCAAGAAAACATGCAACCTTTGTGGTAAGAGTATAAAATATAAAATATAAAACTGTTATTCATAATCTGTTAAAAATAACCCATACAAACTATTTTAAAAAGAGACAAATGAATTGAGTTCAATGTGAAAACATTTATCCAAGCTTACGTTTTGTTGCTTCAAGAAGCTTCTAGCTAGTATTTTTCGCAACAGCTCCAGGTCAGATCTTCATTTCCATTCCTGAAGATTTTTCAACAGAAGTTGTAATTGGTCGAAATCCTTTTGATATTTTCAGGATCATCGTGTGCTGACAAGAATAGATTTTGTTCGTATTGGCGATTCAGAGGTTATTGTCGTGGAAGGTATGCGACGTTCATGAAGCAAAATTGTTCAAAATCTTGTGGATATTGCTCAAGCCGAGGTAGGAAAGAAATACCGTCACATTTTTACTTCAGTTGTTGTTTTATCTAATGTCGATTACGCAGGATGTCATCGACACTGAATTATTCTCAAAGAAACAAGAGAAAAGTTCCACCAGGATTTCTTGTAAAAGTTGACTTTTAGCGGCATTTGAAATCACATCTTCAGGACACCCCGTTCTACCTATTGAGCTATCAAACCAACGGGGACTGGGGGCGAATTTTCTCCATTTTACTAAGCGCTGCACGAAATATTTTCGCGATTACACGAGTCCCGAGTTCAAATCCCACTCGAGTCAAATTTTACAGTCGACTTGTGCAGTGCAAGAAATCATGTTGGGTGTGGTAATATGAGCACACACCTCCGTTTTACTGCCTTAAACCCACCCAATAATTTTAGGGGCAGCAAAACGAAGGTGTTTGCTGAGGCTAAGGGCGTGGTTGCCCAATTCACCCGAGAGCCTTATGATACACGTACTCGACAACAAAGGCCTAAGGGTTAGTTATCTGATATTGGAGGAAAGCGAAGGATCATTGAGGGTCATTAAGTAAGGACACGCTATCCGTACTGCCCAAATTAAAATACACATATAGCGAATATTCAAGATTGTATGAATAAATGTCTGACACATCTCTTATTCTTGAATTTTAGGCTATTAATCGTACTGGAGATTGGACCACACCATGCGCAAACTGAAAACGTTTCAACTATGTTTAAAATCTCAAATTCTGATAAATATAATTTAAGAAGTAATAACAAGATGCTGATGTTGTCCAAGCCCAAAACAAATTAAATGAAAAGGACATTCGGATATGCTGCTGCTAAAGACTGGAACTATAATAGTAATAATTTTAAATCTACTTAATTCATTTGTAATATATATATTTAACGTATCGCTTCGACCCAAACATTTCTTAGTATCTTTTAATATTTTTATAATAGTTTATATAATAGTATTTCGAGTTTTAATTTGTATTTAGTAACACTTACATATCTCGTAGCAGATCATTTTTGTATTAGTTTTTGTAGATTTAAATTTGTCAATAAAGGGAATAAAATGTATAGAATTTGTAGTGTTGTTATTCTGGGGGAAATAGAGGTATTTCAGTAAGGGAGTGGTAAGTATTTATGGGGTGTTAGGGGATGGATGATTTTGAGGAGGAGTTACCAAATTTTGAAAGATGCTGAAGAGGGGTGATGTTGATTCTTGACTTGAAGAAGGGTTACTAGAAAAATAGTCTCAAAGCAGTTTTGATACACAATTAAAAACAAAATAATTAATTCATACATAAACAAACTTAACAAATCGAAATAATTGATACACTGTAGATAATGGATATATTGTGTTATCACATGCCAAACTGTAAAATAAACAACTTTAGTCTCAACCCCTATATTAAATAATTTATAAAAATCTAGTGCGCTAAAATAATAACGTTGGTCTTATTTTTTAAGTACAAGGACAATAGAAAACTTTTTGTTTCAAGTTGAAATTGCAATGTTAAAACTCAACGTTTATTTTGTTTTTATTTTATGTTTACATTTGTTAAAACGATCTCCTTTAAGGAGGGGTAGTGAATTTCACATGGAAAATTTTATGGAAAATTTTAGGTTGTGTCTAAAAAATCATCCACCCCTACTACCCCATAAATAATAACCACTCCCTAAGCATTTTTATAAATTGCAATTGAACCATATAACAAGTAGCCGAGGCTGGAAGATTAGAATGTGCATATATATATATATATATATATATATAGTAGAGAGTATTGAGCTGTTCAATCATTATTTGTGTTTCACTTATAGCCAAAATAGACCTGTCATAAAGTATTTTTATTGCACTAGCATACGTTGTCTTCTTTGTGAAGTAATATAAAGAAGGGTTATATATTCCGTTATGTGTACCTTTCTTTATTTTGTAACGGATGATTCCAGCTGTAAACTAAATGTTGATCTAGGCAAGAAGAACAAAATCCATCACCACAGCAAGAGAAAAAGCTTGTTAAAATGAGTAAAATTGCAAAGTTTGGTTGCGAAATGTTGTAAATGCGGAAAATATAGCCTTGCAAATTTTGCATTAATTTGTATTACGCGCGGGAAAATACACCACTTTTGGTCAAAATACAAATTAATACAAAATTTGCAAATTTCGCAGGGCTATATTTTCCGCATTTTACATCATTTCGCAAGGAAACTTTGCAATTTACTAATTTTAACATGCTCTTTCTAGCTGTGGTGATGGATTTTGTTCTTCTAGCTTGTGGCTGGAATTGTCTATTTAAAGCGAATCAAACGTGCGGAAACTAATTGTTCTTTGAGCAACTCAGTTTTTTATTTTTGCATATTCAAATGGTGGTTGAACAGTTGAATAACTTGATATGCATATTCTAATTCGTCCACTCTCCGCTAGATGTATGGTTCAAACTTATGAAGAGTTATTAGGGTCATAATTCAAATAGAAATTCTATTGTGCTAACACTCAATATATGTTTCTTTTATTCGAATAACACAATTTGAAATCAAGAACTCCTTTTTCAAAAGCCAGAATTCTGTTTTCAAAAGCCAGAACTCCGTTTTCAAATGCCAAAACTCAGTTTTCAAATGCCAGAACTCCCTTTTCAAATGCCAAAACTCAGTTTTCAAATGCCAGAACTACCTTTTCGTTTCTGGCTGTGTATACAACGGGTTTGATCAAACTGATATGTCGTGTTTAAATATGACATTACGCCATATAAAACAGAACAAAACGATATCTGAAACATGCGCTAATATGAACCCCAATGACCCTTGTACAACCTGTACTAATATTAACCCCAATATTATTGCGCTAATATTAACCCCTGCAACGACCCGAGTTTAGGTTTTTGTCGAGGGTCGAGTGTGAGAGGTGAGTGTCGAGGGTCCAATGTCGAGGGTGAGGGTAAAAAGTCGAGGGTGAGGGTAAAAAGTCGAGGGTCGTATTTTTACGACAGCTAAGACAACTACTAACGATAAAAGAGTTTTTAAAACGGTCTATAGAAAACGTCGGAGTAAAACAGTTTTCTCCTCATGTAAATCATGAATTAAGGGAGAATTTGGTCTAGAAACTAACTCATTAAGTTTATGGTTTGGGTCGTCTAGGATCTGGTTAAAAAGTTTCACCACGCAGCTGCATGTCTTCTAGCGTGTAGTAATGTCTACAGGCCACTTTTGATTAAGGCATTTTTAGATAAAAAGGCGGAGTTTTTTCAGTTCATTAAAAGCAAAGTCAAAGAGCCATTTATTATAAATATTAACTTAAAATAGTTTCTAAACGTAGTATAATTTCATAAACAGGCCAATGGAAATATTCAACCTCGCATCAAGCAAGGGCCGGTCTCCGTCCCGCCGCAGGTATGGAGACCCTTGCTTGCGAGGTTGGCCAATATTTGGCCGTGAGACGAGTAATATCTAACTGTTGTAATATTGACTGAATCACTTAGCGTTAATTGGTTTCTTGAAACAGTGGCCACGCTAACCGCACCCCGGCAAATCTAGCAGAAAACACACAAGTTTTTATTTATCATAACTTGCTATTGGTAATATATTTTGCCTTAATATATTGCCGTTACTGGCTTGAGGATACAGCCAAAGATTAGATACTATAAAGATGTGCCACTCGACGTATTTCCCTAATGTTTGCGTGTCCGTAATTTTCACTTACTGCCAAAATGGCGGCGAGACTGATGGCGTTGGATTTTACTATTTAGAGCATAGAGATTATAAATAACACTAGAGGAGGCATCGAGTTTAAAAATTGGGAACGCAGCTAATGGGGGCAAATTCAAGTCCCGGATATAAAATCGTGCTCTCATTGGCTGATTTGAAACTCGTCACCAATGGGAACACGAATACACATCCGGGACTTGAATTTGCCCCCCAAAAGTTGCGTTCCCTTTTTTTTACTGAATTAAGATTACAATGCCTCCTCTAGTGTTATTTATGAATCTCTATGATTTAGAGACTGATGGCGTTGGATTTGACACTTACTGGCAAAATGGCAGCTATAAAAAAAATCTCGAACTTAATTTTCGCAGAGTGGCACATCTTTATAGTATCTAATCTTTGATACAGCTGCCCGATAGTCTATGCTGTTACGTCAATTTGATAAGAAAGCAAAGAGACCGTTCTCATATTAGACATAAACATGTTAATTTGCGAGCGTGAAGGGGCCTAGAAAATAATCGCTTAGAAAATTTACGCAAGGTAGTATCTTTTAAAAGTTAATGTAGTTCTGCCTTCATATATATGATAAGTCCATGTCACAACATTAAACAAGTTATTTTGCCCGCAAATTTCGATTCTCGACTTTTTTATGACTCTCGGACTTTTTATATGACCCTCGACATTTCAATGACCCTCGACTTTTTACCCTCACCCTCGACTTATTACCCTCATCCTCGATATTTGACCCTCGACAAAAACCTAAACTCCAATAATGACCCTTGTACAAGCTGCGATTATATAAACAACGACATATTCGATTCTATATAGTATATGCGTTGGAAATGACTTTCAACCTGACAAAACATATCATGATCAAAATAAAGACTAAGAATTTATACACATCTCTATCATAGATATCTTATATACACTAGATAGCGGATCTCTTTTAGTAAAATTGAAGCCAAGAATATTCCAGCGGTTACCCCCATTTGAATAGATGGCGGCCATGTTGGTATTTCACACTCGCTAATAAACGCTTAAAAAACAACACTAACTTTCATCATTTGAATAGTTTAAAAATGCATGTATTTGGAATAGGTTTACCTTGATCTCTATATACAGTCACGTTATATGCACTTAGCCTGTGGTCTATAGACGGTTCGTATTTCAAGGATAAAAGGAACCGCGCAGCAGGTTCCGCAGAAGGCCACAGAGGATCGCGCTTCAGTCTCTCACATAGTGGTCATAGTGGTTAGCTGTGCATGCAAAAAAGTACAAAAGTCAGTGTATATAACAGGATGAAAGTTAAAAGTGCATATCAAAGCGATTTACATGGCGAGTGCACTTGTGACCTATCCCACATTATTTCCAATAGCTTTACCGGTATGGCACTCCACAGGAAATGAAATAAAAAAGATATGGCGTTCAAGGCGGCTCGATATAATTTTCAAAAATTTCAGGTGTACAACAGTTTGATTTTTTAAATGTCGTATTTTTAGGTTTTATGAAGCAGATAACAAGATGTTCATTTATTTTAATATTTCTTCTTTCAAATTGTGTCAGTAGTCCGTTTCTATGGCAACGCACGCGTACCAAATTCACTCTAAGGCCTATTTTATACGTCCAATTTCGGGGCATGTTGTAAAAGACGGACTGGACTGGACTGGACTGGACCGGACTGGACTGGACTGGACCGGGAAAACGCGGACTGAGTCCGTGTTTTACAAATTGCGGACTGAATTTGTAAAAGACGGACTGGACTGGACTGGACCGGGAAAACGCGGACTGAGTCCGTGTTTTACAAATTGCGGACTGAATTTGTAAAACACGGACTGAGTCCGTGTTTTACAAATCGCGGGCTGCGATTTGTAAAAGGCGGACTCATTTACTGAATGAACTAAGGATGAACGGTCGCAGTAAAGTATTGTCTATTCTCATGACAAAGTTCAATGTTTTTACCGAGAAAGTTCAATGTTTTTGATGATCATTTATGGTCATTTGGTGGTTTCAAAGCTTGGATCTGGTTGTTCAACTGGTTAAAATCAGATCAGAACCTGTCAAGTACTCTTGACAAATATCGAAGATTCTCACGCGAATAGGCAATGTTTTTATCAACGACCGTTCATCCTGCAAGCGACGGTACCGATGGACTCAGTCCTGTACTGACTCAGTCGTAAAAGTTTTGGCGGGAATTGCACTCAGTCGTGAGAGTTTTGGCGGGAATTGCGGATATTAATAGGTTGGTCAGGGAATAATCATATCCTGGAGCTAAGGTTGGTAAAAATTACTATTATTTATTGTTTTGAATAAATCAAAGATTTTAATTAAATGATAGAATGTTGAGTTAAGTAATTTACAGGGCTTTCAGAGGGAATTTATAGAATTTATATTGCCAAAAACAAGGGTTTAAGCCATGTTTTAACAGGAATTGGCAGACACCCCCCGAATTAAAAGGGGCTAGTTTCGCCCCTGGATATTATAGCTCTTATAGCAGATACCATTTAGTGTTACTCATAATTAGACTTAAAATAGAGTTAATTTGTTTATTTTGCGTTCGTGGCGAAGAGTTTTCAAACGTTTTCACCCGTTTTCAAAATTACGCGATCAAGGACGAAAATGCTAGAGTTGACATGTCAGTTTTATGTCATTCGGTCACGAACTACACGAAGTTTAAACTTTGAGTTTTGCAGTTCCTTGTCCGATGTATATGCTTTGTATGCTTTATATAAACAGGCTTACAATGAGTTCAAGATACTTTTTAGTGGGAATTATTGCAAAATTTAAGCACAAACAAAATCATAACATCACCGTCAGGGAGCCGGAACCACGGGTGCAGCGGGTGCAAGTGCACCCCTTGCCTTTTCAACTTTGTGGGTGCAGTGCGGGTGCAGACTCAATGGGTGTATCGGGTGCACAAAACTTTTACAGCAGACAGAATTAAACGTCGCTTGAGGATGTGTGTGGGGGTGTTCCACCCCGCAGTCGTCAGGAATT
>CACRXK020000834.1:527-63944 GCA_902702795.2 Paramuricea clavata
AAACCTTTTAAATGGCTCGGACTCATTATACTTGACGTCACGAGAACAACCTACTTATGGAACACATTGTGCGAAAAAACCCTTCGAGTGTTTCATGTAAAAACATACGAAAAATCAATCGTTTATTGAATCTACTACATCAGTTGTGAAGATATATCCAAAAAGACATAGAATCTGCAAAAAAATATTCGAAAACACAAATAAATTGTGAATTTTAAGGCATTTAGAAATGTCATCTAGTCGAAGTTTCAACCCTTTAGTTTAATTCTCCCTTCTTTCGCCGCCTTCGTCTTTTCGCGCCCGCGTTCTTACTTGTCAGCGATCATCTATACTTCATGTAGAGTGATAGTATAATGATTCAAGCAGTTTAAAATGTTTACAGAATTTCGAGAGAAGAAATAATCGATTATCAAGGGAT
Source organism: Paramuricea clavata (assembly GCA_902702795.2). Lineage (NCBI taxonomy): Eukaryota > Metazoa > Cnidaria > Anthozoa > Malacalcyonacea > Plexauridae > Paramuricea > Paramuricea clavata. The sequence continues at coordinate 946 of CACRXK020000834.1, forward strand.
TCAAGTAGGTTTTTAAAATTAAATACAATATTATTTCAATCATAACTCATAGTGGGGCCCCCTGTGGTCCAATTTGGCAAATTTCCAAATATCACGAGTACTATTAATCCCTAATTGTACGAGCAACATCGCATGATTACTTGTTTATTATTAGCATGACAATATTGGATACGTACTTCTCAATGTCAACATCGTATTCTCTCGCCAAAGCCCAGTCCTGCCAGACTTTGAACCAAAATTTGGTGCTTTTGTTTGTATTTTCATTTAGTTCTTTTGTTCAAGCAAAATTTGGTGCTTTTGTTCGTATTTTCATCTAGTTCCTCCACGGCAATTTCATTTCGCAATTGTGTTTAAAATACCTTTCCGCCATTTTATTATTATTATTATTATTATTATTATTTAATCTTCTTTAAAAAAATTTTGTTTGTTTTGAGAAAATCATTAATTGTACTGCAATACAGTTAATGAAATAATTGTACTCTTCTCAACCAATCAGCATCCAGTAATTTTGTCATGCTAATAATAAATGCATTTATTATACATTGTAGTTGGTAAAAGCAATTTGATTGGCTAAGAGCTTACAGTTAAATCGCGCAATCATGCAACATACAGAAAATTCAGTTATCTGCTAGCAGATAACTCAGTTATATGCAAATGAGCCTGCGATGATTAGCAAGAGGTATCTATTTACAGCTAAGAACCTTCCCACTTACGCTTCTGTAACTTGTTTTGTATTTCTGTAATTTGTTCTATTTTTTGTAGCGATTTTTGTCAGCAAATATCGCGGTAGAATTCCCCTTTCTTTCCTTTATATACGTCAATTTGTAGCAAAGGATACACCTTTCGTTAGATTCTTTGCATAATTTGTATAGTATGAACACACTATAGGCGGCGGTTTAAAACCGATTTATCAACAAATATCGCTATAAGATCTAAGTTTCGCAACTTTTATGCAACGAATCTAACGAAAGGTGTATCCATTGCTACAAATTAACGTATATAAAGGAAGGAAAGCGAAATTCTACCGGATCCTAACGCGATATGTGCCGATAAAGCGGTAATCGCTACAGAAAATAGAACAAATAAATACAAAACAAGTTACAGAAGCGGGAAGGTTCTTGTATTTTGACTGTAACACAAACAAATGTATAATAAAACAATTATTGAATTCGGTTTTTGTGATATGCAAAATTATCAAGGTCTCGGTAAGCGTTATCAGCCTCGCCTTCGGCTCGGCTGATAACGCTTACCTCGACCTTGATAATTCTGCATATCACAAAAACTTCATCCAATAATTGTTAATTATTCAGGTAAAACTTCCTGCTAGACTTTACTTTTAGTTTTTTTCTTATTAAAACGGGCAAACAGGATGCTCGCTCCCTGAACTGGTCTCGCGAGAGAATCGCAAGGCATATATAAACACGCGATCAGATTCGGCTTCAAGAAAACGATACTCATAGGCTGTTTATCCAGGGGCCGTGCAACCAGGCGGCAATGGGGGCATGTGGCCCCCACTTTTTAAAAGTGAAAAAAGTGGCCTTTTTAAGACTCTGTAAAGGCCATTTCTAACGTTATAGAGACTCCATATTTTCAAAAAATTTCGTTCGGCTCGTCAACGACAAAGAATCGTTTGATTTTGGTCATATACAAAAGTGCCCCTTTTGGCCTATGGCCCTCCACTTTTGGGATGCTTCCGCCGCCTCTGTGTTTATCTGCAGGTAGCGTTCCAGTTATATTTATTTCACTGATTTGTATAGGGAACATCGATAATAGACTCGGTCTGACATTTTTTTTGTTCATTTCATTCAAAGAAAAAAGACAGAAGCTTTTGTGGAGCTCAGTCGGTATTAAGCGCTGGCACCGGAATCGCAGGGCCGCAGGTTCGATTCCTGCCATCGAGAGCCTATAGTATAGTTGCATTTTTCGAAACTGCTCCTGGTTACGTATAATAAATGGACAAAAATTTCCATCTACAAATCCTTACGTCTTTGTCCTTTGACTTATTTGCAACAAAATAAGGCTAACATTGTCAGTTCTTTATTATTGTGAAACGTTCTTTAATTACTCTTGAGTCAACTCATATTGTTCTTGAGAGATTATTTTGCCGATTAATGATGCATGCGTGTATGGCGTCATTAATATTCTGAAGCAGTATACTTCAGCATGTAAAATCTATAGTGCATGCTCAGTTAAGCTCATCTTGGGTAACAACCTGTTAATACATGCATTTGTGGCCACAACCTGCCATAGTGTTAATACACGTTTCATTCCGAAGATTTTTATCAGTATACTACATTGCCATTAGGAAATAAAACTGGATTGGTGTGTGTCTATCGTGCCTGAGCAAAAATTTTTCAAATGGGTCAAAAATGGCCATGAGCATTCATTGCTTGGCATCGAAATTTTCGCACACTTTCTGTTCAGCTTTACTTTGATCTACTTACAACAAAATCGGCTCAAATTGTAAAGTTTAAAGTGTTTTTCATTACTCCAGAGCCAGCTTACATCTTATATTGATTTCGGGCCTTTAGCCTTTTCTTAACCTAAAAATTCTATCAATATTCTACCATGTTCGTCAGTGGAAGAACTAAGGCCAATTGCATTGACTAGCACTTTTTCAAAACGTCATGAATCATATGCTGTTGAGTGGATCCTAAATGATACTAATGACAAAATTGGTGAATCTCAATTTGGTGGCCTTGCTGGAATGTCTGCTGTCCTTGCATTAATTTGCCAACTATACAAGTAGCATCTAGCGATGGAGAATAATAAGAAAATTGTTCGAATTACATTCCTCGATTTCCGAAAAGCCTTTGACTTTAATTGACCACAACCGACTTTTGCAAAACTTCAATGACATTGGTATACGTCCGGGCTTGATTGGATGGTTTGAATCGTATTTACAAGGACGATCACAGATAATTTCACATCATGGTGTAAAATCCGAGCGAATGGAAATTAATGGGGGTGTACCACAGGGCAGCAAATCAGGTCCAACTTCCATCAGTTACAAATTGGGAATCGGCCGAAACAACCAACCAAAATTATACGGATGAGGGAGAAACAACAATGTTTATGGACGACATGACCTTATCCGAAGTGATAGAAGTATCAGATCACACCTCCGGGACATCGACTGGAAAAACTGAAGAAAATGTCAAGAATGTAGTTCTGTTTGCAAACCACGAAAAAATGGAACTAAATGTGAAAAAATGCAAAGAAATGATTCTCGATTTCAGGAAGAATAAAACAACCATCCCACCGATTAATATTGACGACCAACCTATTGCTCGGGTAAAGTCATATAAACTACTAGGAATGTGGCTGGATAATGATATGAAGTGGGCCACAAATACTGAATTTATTATTAAAAAAGCAGCTAAACGGCTCCACTTTTTAAAGATCCTTAAGAATTATGGCGCGTGTAAAGATGATCTAAAGTCCTTTTATTGCGCTGTTATAAGGTCCACTCTCGAGCATGGAGCGCAAGTGTGGCATGGAAACCTCACCCAAGACCAAAGAAACAACATCGAAAGAATTCAAAAACGGGCGCTCAGGATTATCTGCCCTGGAAAGGACTACAATGAAGCCTTAATAGAAAGTAAACTGATACCACTAAAAGAACGAAGAAAGCATCTGTGTATTGACCTTATCAGAAATATGGTTCAACCCATCCATAAACTACATGGACTGCTACCTGATAAACATTCCAACATCAAAAAGAGAGAAACAAGAGCGAACAGTAATATAATCTATAATTTTACTTGTAGAACGGAACGTTCGAAGAGTAGTGACAATATTGTTCATTCAAATTGTGTTTGGCAAATGCATACACTAGGTACATTTAGCATCATTTGGTTTCTTCTGTACGTATTAAACCATTTGAAAAAGCACCACATCAAAAACTTTACTGAAACTAACCCACCCATTAACCGATCAGGTGCAGGCAGATCACTTATAGCATCATGGAGTTCAGGGCATATTGGGATATCAAAGGACAGGACTACCTTAGTTTCCCTAGTGGTACCCGTGAGCAACGCGCGGATCACGTAACAAGGGTGCTAAGCCACGTAGCTAGGGTGCTAATGCAAGGGCGTTAAGCTAAGTTTTGTCTTCCATAAGGCAAAGATCTGGAGGTCACTCGACTGGAAGAGTTTTTTTATTATTTCTGGTTCTGTTTTTCATCATTTAATATAAGTGAACATGATTTTGACTGAGTTTAGGTCAGCTGCTTCTATTTCGGCAAGTGTATACAAATATAATTTCTTTACTTGATTAGTCCAAGTTGCGCTAGCTAGCTTTATAAGCTATTTTCATGCAACGACAATTACTGTATGTTTTAATCGACTCAGACAAGAAAAGAAAAAAACATGCAGGTATTTTCGCACAGTTGATAACAAACTTGTGAATGAGTCCAGCAAACCTGTTAAAATGTTTTAACAATTTGTTCTCATCCTATCACCTTCATTCTCTATATGTGTGATAAAAACATTCGCTCACAGTAAAATTTACACATAGAGATATCTTAATCTTAAGGTTAGTGGCTGCGTCAAAGGTAGTTGATCTACGTCATTATACCTTACGTGGGACCTGAGCATTAACAAACATAAGGTTTTCAAACTGTAAACAATAGGCAATTTCCAGCAACATAAAGTATTATTCTGATAAACAGCAGCGACTTGACACAAATGACCAAAGAACAGATTGAAACAAGCCGGAGAATGTCCTCGAGGTTCCTCTGCGACAACTTTGTGTACCAAAGTATAAAGAATTTCTCCAGAATGTGAACAAATTACTGTCGTTCTTTCGCGGCTTGTGCTGGTTAATGCAATTAGCGCACCATCAGGGGAATAAGATAATGACTGATCACTTCCAAAGGGCTCTTCCTTAAACTGAAAACGACGCAAACATTGAATTTGTTCTTTGTCATCTTCCAAGTCTTCAACCTTCCAGACTCTTAAGCGGGCACGTATATCAAAAGTTGCAAACTCGTGATGCGCTAACGCTGGGTTGTACTGACATGAAACGACTTCACAATAATAAGCATACATTGACATAAATTGTATAACTTTCAGACTGTTTACATCAAAGATGAGTAAGTCACCATAACCGCTGCCTGCTAAAATTCGTGTAGTATCGGGTGATAAGGCCACGGCAAAACCATTTCTACAACCATCCTCATCTTCCAGAGGTTCATAAAACTTTCCCCTGGCATTTTGGTGCATTACGAGATGATCAGAAAGAGGGATGTCAGTAAATTCCAATTTCTTTATATTTCTGTGTTTCTCCAAACCTTCACGATGCTTAGCGTGACGCTCATTCTGGAAGGAAAGTTTCTTTGGAATTTCAAACATTCTTCCCAAACTTTGTTCTTTACTCTCATTGTGAGAGTTGACAACCAAAATTTTACTTCCATCGGGAAAATAAATGATGGCTGTGGTGGGCGATACACTAAAATGAGGTTCGAGAAAAATAAGTTTACCATAACTCACTTTGCAGATACATAATCGATTTGGAAGGATCTTTCCAGTCCTCTGGTGATACTCGCTTTCAGAAGCTAAAGCAATCATGTCATTATCAGGGGAAAGCGCCAATCGACCTCTGTAATGCAGCTCGCGTTCAATAAGAACCGACTTAACAATGGATTTTGAATCAATATCGAGGAAACCCAGAACGCCTGGTTCAGTCGTAACCAAAAAACACCTAATTGATGGTGAATATACCAACTTCATGGGCAGGTCTTTTGCTTGACTTTGGAATTCGAATGAAGGTAAGATGACTTTACCAGCTGGCATTTTGTCTAAAATCAAATTAAAAGATTAGCATTAGAGAGCATTATCAAAACAGTTGACATCTTTGTTTGATTAAGTATTTTTTATGGTACGGCATAAAACAAACTCGATTTACCAAGGGCTTATTTAACCGTGGAACAATATAAAGCTTTATTCTATACCAATAATTTGATAAAGACATGTATATATTGAAAACCATGTGTTTTAGGCAAGGCTTTTGTATAATTATCGTGGAACGAGACAGTCTCGCGCGATTCACGGGTGACGTGAAACACATGTTTTTGAGAGAACAGAACTTGATAATATGTAACACAACATTCATTTATGTAAATTTGTTTGTTATTATTATTATTATTCAACTTTTTCTACGAGTGAAGATCTTAATTTACAACATGGTCCTTTAGAACCGGATAGAATTCGAAGGAAATTTGAAAATGTCGACAGAAAGATCGATTCGAATACGTGGCGGACATCGTGCTTACGTGAGTAAAATTATTGACAGTGCTGACGAAATTCTCGAGCATTTTAGCGGATCTACGAGTGAAAGAGAAAAGTTAGAAAGTATCAAGGTTACTTTAAAAGATAAGAAAGAAGTTCGTAAGAGTATTGACGAAACTATATTGGAGTTTACGAAAGATGAAGACATCAATAACGAGATAATCGAAGCTAGTGATATCGGTGAGTCGATTAATCGAGTACGTGTTAAGATAAATAATGCTTTGAACCCTGTACACAATGCAGCAAGTCTGTCTTCTAGTAATACTGAATCTGCTCCAATCAGCAGCCCTGCAAATACATCAACCCCTACAATCAAAGCGAAATTACCAAAGCTGACATTGAGAAAATTCTCTGGAGACCCCAAATTCTGGCAGTCCTTTTGGGACAGTTTCGAAGCTGCAGTACACAATAATAGCGGTGTATTCAAAATTGATAAGTTCAATTACCTGAAAAGTTTGGTTGAAGGCAATGCCGCCTCAGCTATTGACGGTTTCGCACTAACCGCAGATAACTATGAATCAGCAGTTAAATTTCTCAAAGACAGATTCGCTGACCCCCAGATTATTATATCGAGTCATATAGAGGAGTTACTGAACTTACCAGCTGTTAGTGACATACATAAGGTCAGTAAGATTCGTCAATTGTATGACTCAATTGAAACCCGCATTAGAAGTCTTAAAAATCTGGGAATAGATTCTAACTCGTATGGAAAACTTCTCGTACCACTTATTGTCAGTAAGCTTCCTGAAGAAATGCGTCTCATTGTTGCTCGAAACTTAGAGAAAAATGAATGGAACATTGACAAACCTGTTATGTAAGTTTAAATGGGAACTCGAAGCCAGAGAGAGATGTAACACAATCCCCAAAAGTATAGTTCACCCAAGCCATTTGAAAATAGAAGCGGACGTTATAGAGGGAAATTGCCCTATTCATCATCAACATTGTTCTCTGGGAAAGCTCCGTCATCTGTGCCATACTGTAGTTATTGTTCTAAGCAGCATAAATCAGCATCGTGCCCTATTGTTACAGATGTAGCTGCCGGTAGAGCAATTCTAAGGAAAAAAGGGAAATGCATGTTTCTTATGCTTGAGATCTGGTCATATTATAAAACATTGTGACTCTCAGTATAAATGCCAAAAGTGTGGTGGTCATCATCATTTATCAATCTGCGAGAAGAATGCCAATACCCGGGAGGCAAGATAGAACAACAACATGACCCTGTGAGACAACAGCAAGTTAATCAACCCAGTACTAAATCAGAAACTGCACAGGGAACCCAAACTGAAACATCTACTATGTATGTTGAGAGTAATACAGCAGTTCTTCTACAGACAGCTCAGAGCTTATAATTAGTGGGCAAAGTTGGAAGTGAATTAGTTGGAAAGCATAATGCTCGAATTGTGTTTGACTCATGTAGTCAGCGATCCTACATATCAAATAGATTGAGAAATACCCTGAATTTAGAGACGGTTGAGTCAGAAAACCTACTTATTAAGACTTTTGGTGATGAAGCTCCAAAAGTCCTCACATGCAATAGAGTTAAGTTTGCAGTAACAGATACCAAAGGAAATGATATTACGATGGATGCATACAGTGTACCTACAATCTGCAGTCCAATTAGCAATCAGTCAATTAAAGTTGCACTTGAAGAATACCCACATCTTCGTGGTTTGAATCTCGCAGATACCCCAGGTATGTCTGACGGTAGTGATGTAGAAGTGGACATATTAATAGGTGCAGATTACTACTGGAAATTCATAACTGGCACAACAAAATGTGGTGCAAAACCTGGTCCTGTAGCTGTCCTTACTAGACTGGAATGGGTACTGCCTTGACCTGTGATCCAAAAGAATTAGAGAAACCCTAGCTATACGACCAACCTTAATGCAACCCATGTACTCCGTATTGATGCAGAACCAGTTATAACTAACCCAACTGACAGTCTGTACAATCAATTAGAAAAATTATAGGATCTTGAAACACTAGGAATTCGAGACAACGAGCTTACCACCGAGTTTAAGTTTATGGAAGAAATAAACTTCAATGGAAAACAGTATGAAATTAAACTACCCTTTCGAGAAGAACATCCACTGCTACCTGACAATCATACGGGCTCTGTGAAACGGCTTAATTCCTTGATAACCCGACTGAAGGCTAAACCCAATCTTCTACAGGAGTATGACAATATAATAAAAGATCAAATAAAGTCTGGTGTTGTGGAATATGCTAATGACGTCCTTGTTCCGGTTGGAAACATTCATTACCTTCCTCATCGCGAAGTCATTCGAGAAGATAAGAATACAACAAAAGTCAGAGTTGTATACGATGCATCAGCCAAAGGTTCTGGAACAAGTTTGAATGACTGTCTACATACCGGACCATCCCTCAACACCCTGATTTTCGATATTCTGGTTCGATTACGCGTATATAGAGTAGCGATGATCGCAGATATCGGGAAAGCGTTCTTGAATATTGCTATCTCACCAGAGCATCGAGATTATTTACGCTTCTTTTGGATCTTAACCTTAAGATTTGCTCGACTAGTGTTTGGTCTTACCTGCAGTCCAGCCATCTTGAATGCTGTACTCCATCATCACCTTACTCAATATTCCACCATTGATCCAACCTTTGTTACCAAGGTGCTAAAGTCCCTCTACGTGGATGATCTTGCATCTGGTTCAAATAATCCAGAATCGGCCTTGGAATTGGCGAAGAAGATCAAAACCCAATTGTCCGAAGGTGGTTTCAATATGCGCAAATGGTTGAGTAACAGCAAATAATTAATGACGGAGTTTCAAAATTATCCACAATTTTCAGAAAGTCCTCAACAGCCGTCTAATTTACCGAGTTCAGTAACGGAGGAAGATCAAGGATATACAAAGTCAATCGTCGACCCTCAGCAACTCGACTCCCACCCTCGTGTCTTAGGTCAAGTATGGAATCCCCTAACGGACATGTTAATTCTGATCTTTTCTGCTCCCTTGAAGAATGTCGAGACAAATGCTATCACGAAGAGAAGCATACTAAGCATCGCAGCAAAGTTTTATGACCCGTTAGGTCTTATATCTCCAGTCACCCTTCGATTCAAACAAATGTTTCAAGAGTTGAGTAAGAGCAAAGTCGACTGGGATGAACCACTGAATGACGAATTCTGCGAAGAATGGAATAAGATTGTCCAGAAATTGAAAGAAGCCAACAACATGAGTATCCCAAGATGTTATTGTCCAGATTCGTTCGGTAGTGAAATAAAGTCGACTGAGTTGCATTCCCTTGGAGATGCGTCCGAAGGTTCTTACGGTGCGTGTGTCTACGTACGATGTGAACACTCAGAAGGTATTCATTGTGATCTATAGTTGCTTCAAAACAAGAGTGGCCCCAAGTCGAAGCAGACAATTCCTCGGTTGGAATTATTATCAAGTCTTCTAGCATCCCGGTTAACAGAAAGCGTGAAGAAAGCCTTGAATGATGTCAAGAGAATCGATTCAGTCACCTATTGGTCTGATTCAACTGTAGTGCTCAGTTGGATACGAAATTCTAACAAAGAATTCAAACAATTTGTTGAAAACCGATTATTAGAGATAAGAAGACTGGCACCCCCCGAATTATGGAAGTATGTACCTACCAAACAAAACCCAGCAGACATTGCATCCCGAGGAACAACAGCAACCCAGCTTGTAGAAAACAAATTGTGGTGGAACGGTCCTGAATTTTTAATAAAGTCTACTGAACATTGGCCATCCCAACCTTCCAATTCCCAAGAGGACGATTCCGAGTTAAAATCTCCGGGAGTAAGCGTTAGTACATCAATCGTTAATGTCGCACAAATTCCAAATATCACGGAATTGATGGATGCCTCGGAATACAGCACTATTGGAAGATTACTTCGAGTTACAGCGTATGTCCTACGTTTTATTAACAATCTCAAGAAACGCGTAGAGAATCTTCATACCACGGTTGGACAGATTACCTGTGAGGAAATCGACAGCGCAGAACTGAAATGGATTAAAGACATTCAGCATCCAATGTCCAAAAAAGAAAATTGTCGAAAAGTAAAAGAGTCCTTAAACTTGTTCGAAGATAAACAGAACATTATACGATGCCATGGACGAATACAAGAATCACCCTTACCCTATGATACGAAATTCCCTATCCTTTTACCAAGTGACCACTATTTTACAAGATTAGTTGTTCTTCGAAGTCACGAACAAGTCATGCACAATGGAGTTCGAGAAACCCTGACGCAAGTTCGATCCGAGTATTGGATAACAAAGGGTCGCCAAGTCGTGAAAAAGATCCTTTCGAAATGTACCATTTGTCGAAGATTAGAAGGCCCACCTTACGGGAACCCAGAAGCGTCACCACTACCCGAGTTCCGTTTGAGCAACGATTTTGCCTTTTCCAAGATCGGCGTCGATTACGCAGGTCCAATGTACGTGAAGGACATATACAGTCAATCGAAAGATATGCACAAGGTTTACATATCCTTGTACACTTGTTCAAGCAGTAGAGCCTTACATTTGGATTTAGTTCCAGACATGTCAAGCGAAGCATTCGTTAGAAGTTTAGAGCGATTCATCGGAAGACGTAGAATCCCCGTACTGATCATTTCAGACAATGGAAAAACATTTAAAGGTCAAGAAATTAGAGCTTTTATTGCCTCCAAGAACATTAAATGGCGATATATTGTGGAAAAATCCCCTTGGTGGGGAGGTTTTTATGAAAGAATGGTACGAAGTGTCAAGAGATGTCTTGTGCAATGCTAGACTTACTTACGAAGAACTTCTGACATTATTGATTCGAGTAGAAGAAGTTTTGAACTCTAGACCACTAACTTATGTATATCCAGATTAAGATGAACCATTAACACCGTCACATTTAGTGTTAGATAAACGAATACTTACGGTTTCAGCGCAAGGAAAGTTCGACGTAGAAGACGAAGGAAGAAACGAACTGTTGAAGAGAGACAAGTATCTTAAGAATGTTCTTGAACATTTTTGGAAAAGATGGAAATCGGAGTATTTGACGCAGTTGCGCGAACATCATCAACCAAGAAAGAAAGACGGCCCAGAAGTTAAAATCGGAGATGTCGTTCTGATTCAGGAAGACAACTTTAAAAGATTAAATTGGCCCATCGCGGTGATAGAAAGTTTACTTAAGGGGAGAGACGGAAACGTTCGAGCTGCAACACTAAGAATGTTCAATAAAGCCGGAAAACTCGCGACAACGAGATGAGCGGTACAGAGACTATATCCCGTTGAAGTGAAAGACAGCAAACTTGAACATGTAGATACAAATGAGTTTCCAATCACCTTTGTTGAAAGAGCAAATGCAGAAAACATGGACTGAAACTGTATGTATTGAAATAATTTAATTGTTATATTGTTATATTGACAGATATATTTCTGATCTGTCAAGGTGGGGGAGTATGTATAATTATTGTGGAACGAGACAGTCTCGCGCGATTCACGCGTGATGTGAAACACATGTTTTTGAGAGTGTAGAGTTTGGATTTGAGAACAGAACTTGATAATATTTAACACAACGTTCACTTATGTAAATTTGTTTGTTATTATTATTATTATTATTATTCAACTTTTTGTACGAGTGAAGATCTTAATTTACAACAGCTTTTACAAAATTTAAAATTCTAGTGAAGTGACTAGCGACACGTCAATTGTAAGCTTACAAATTAGCCTGCGGGCAGTCCCACGACATTGTCAAACTTTAGTCATTGCAAACTGAAATGTCGTTTTGTTCCAGAAACGGATGATCCTTAATTGTGACCAAACCGTGCATGGGCATGGTAGATAGTTCATCCGATAATTCACTTATTTTGACAATTCTTTGCTTGCACATGACGTCACTACGTGTCATTAGGCGCCATCTGATTTTAAAGTTTCGTCAAACCGTTTACATCGAAATAGTTGAATTACTAAAATATTTTTAGTTTGTTTTGAAAACATCTTACTATATTATGGATAGTTTACGATTTCTGGCACAATACGACAAAGAATGAAGAATATAGATTTTTAGTTGCAACGACTGAATCAACCAAGATGGCGTCGATTGCAAACGAGCAATAGCCGGATTTTCTTGGCGGTGCGGGGGGAGGGGTGCGACGAGGTGCGCACTTCCCATCAGATAGCGTTGCACCGCCTCTGAGATCTCTTAACCTTCCTGAGATCGCTGAAAATTCATGCACCTCTGGTTAAAAAAAATAAAACGATTAAATCAATGTCAAAACTTAATGACCCAAGCATAACTTTAATGTTTGTTATTGAATTTTATGCATTGTTTGAATTTACACTTAAGTTAATACACTCTTAAACAAACTTCTTCTAGAAAACTGAAAAAGTAAATCATTCATCTCTGTGCAGTTACCCTTTAAATGAAATGAAGGGTAATATCTTTCATACCAAGAACGATAAAGAAAATCTGTAATAAGATTTTGAATTTTTTGAATCACTCTTTCAACTGGGCGAAATTTAATCTTTATGCTAATTCCCTTTAAGGTTATATATACAGAACACTCTACGCAGCTGGCTCAGGAAAGTTGGCATTACGCACTCAATATTTAAGCATCGGCATCTAATTTGCACCAACTATTGCAAACTAAACGCTCTACCTATTAGTATTGTTAACAAGACATTTAATGGGTTTTTCTTTTTTTGTATATCTGAAATCAAGGTAACCATCTTCGGCGAGTTTCTGTTCGTTTTGGCTTCTTTCTCTCAAATATCCTTCTATACACTCCTTGATGATTGCTCTAAAGAAGTGTGTCTGGGGATTTTCTATTGCTTCAGGCGTTAACAAGCTACGTGTAGTTCTTTCCAGACCTATGTTATCACACAAAAAATGGCATGTAATTTATGTAAAGGCCTGTAACTTACTTAATTTTGATTAAAAAAAATTCCCATACACAATTTGTAGCTAAACTATGTCGCAATATTTTGTGCAATTTTGAAAGAAATCGGGTAAAATGCGTGCAGCAGTTTTTAACCCTTTAAAAGTGTGCATATATCGCAAAATTCATTCGGCTGAAACCAGGCTGTAAACATTTGGCGGGGACTTTCACACCTACAGTAATGCTAATTTCCCCCCCTTCTGCCATTTGGAGCGGACCATTAGAAATCCTAGAATAGTGTATGTAACATATAAACATATACAGTATAAAACATTCGAATCAAAATGTTGCCGTTTGTTTTTCCCAGTCATTTTGGGGGGAATTGTCACCCCCATCCCGGGATTTCTAACGGTCCGGCCCTTAGAAAAATAATCCAATTGACGTTAACCAAGAACAATGCAAGCGGTTTATAATGGCGAAAGGTGTTCTCTGTGCCCGAGCTATGGCTTGAGGAAATCAAATCCCAGAACTGTTATTCTACTCGACACTTCATATGTTGGAAATGCCTTGAGTAAAGAAACATAAAGGTTTAGCACAGACTAATAGCATACAGGTTCGATTTGCTGTATTTTACTCTGTGGTTAGCAGTAACTTTCAACAACCACGGGGAATGTGTGGAAGAGACATTAGATACTTTAAATCGTTTAACAAGTTGTTATCAATAATAGCAAACTCTCCCGCTAGGACAGAAAATTGAAAAACATTATCCTTAATAACATATCCAATTTTAAATATTTTCAAAAAATGTTTTGCATATATGAGTCATTTTTAAGCTTTTTGGACGATCTAGGCTTAAGAGACCGGGCATTATTTATGGCGGGGGGTGGCACCGAAGAGAAAAAGGTTGGGTAAACAAAATTTTCAGTAAGTAAAAGGTTGGGTAAATAAAAACAAAACAGCTCAAGGGTTGGGTGATAAAAAATTATTGTCATTTCCAAAGCATGACTCATTGTTGACTGAAAAGCAATGTCAATAGTCATTTGTCAATACAATATGCGAATTAATCAGAGTCACTATCTTGATCATTTTGACAAAACAAATAGTGTTTCCAAAGAAAGTACATGTGCAGACAACACGAAACTTTAGACTGCAGAAAATTTCACAAGCCGCTATCAAACTCATGTCACAGAGGTGATAAAGGACATGTATGACAACTGAATGGTATCCTTTTGTCAAGTTTTTGGCCAGGGGTAGGTAGTTATTTTTTAATTGATATTTGAGGTTGGGTAATCAAATTTTTGTCTTTTTAATGGTTGGGTCAGCAAAATGTTTGACACGGAAAACATTTCTCTTCGGTGCCACCCCCCGCCATAAATAATGACCAGTCCCTAAGGGGTGTATATTTTAAAGTGTGTGCGTGGGTGGGGAGTGGGGTGGGAGTTACAATTTTGGACAATGTGTCAACTTGCCCTTGAACTATATAGACTGCATACTAATATATAAGTACAGTTCAGATTATGTACATTGCATAATTATGCTGTTTTTCTTAGTATATTTGTATTAAAAACACGTCAGCGCAGCAGAGGGAATTTCTTTTTATTTTATTTGAATTTAATGTTTGCATGACATAACACTTTTCTCTTGTTGTTTATACTGTAGTAACTGTTTATAATGGAAGGACTATTCTATAAGCTTTTAATTTCATGACTATATAGCGTTGATACTATCCCTTGATCTAGGTAAAAAAATTTTTATCTTACTGTAGTTTTATTGTAGGGAGGCTCTGTACTTACTTCCTCCTACTCTTGTGTGTGAAGGCTTCAAATGAATTGGACGGCGATTGTGGTCCAGATCATCGCGAAACGAATCTGCCATTGCCAGATGAAATCTATTTGTCAACAGCCCCTAAGGATGCAATAAATACAATGGTCGGTATAACTTCTATCCACAAGTTACCTGTAGGCTGGAAATTCATAGTCATGCAAAATTGTTGCTACTAACTCCCCTACGAAGGGGCTTCACTTGATACGTTGAAAACTGCTTGTGTTTTTCAGGCAGGTCAGTACGACAGACTGTCGTTCCATTGAATATCCCCCCCCCCCCATGGATGATCCCAGTGCCGTGGCAAGCTCTATAATTGGGGGGGGGGGCTCATATTCATATATTCGTGTTTAGCGTTATTAATTTCTTTTGAAATCGATTGTTTTTATGGTCTGTGAAGTTGTGAACACGAATATATGAATATGATCCCCCCCTCCCCCACCAATTATCGAGCTTACTACGGCACTGTATGATCCGATTCCTACAGGACGTTTTTGGCATAATGCTGATTCCCAGAGGTCACTTTTTCTTTAAAACCATATTTCCCACTAATTAAAGGTAGGTTACAGTCCCTTCTGCGCATGCGCCGGACTTTTTACGTTTTTTTGTTTTGATCCACATTAATTATATAAGATGTAGTATATGATAAGTTAAAAACACGTTAATTAAACATTCCACATAATTTACAACCGAGGAGTGGAAATGTTTGACAATACTTCGCTGCATTTCTTGTACATTTGTACACTGGAAATTCTTGTGCACAATAACACAATCTACTTTCATATTAATCTGACACTGCAATCGAGCAACGAAAAATTCGTTGGCTCGAGCGGGATTTGAACTCGCATCTTCGGGTATCTAGACCGCCGCTCTAAGCGTTAAGTCGTCACGAAAATATTTCGTGCAATTAAATTGGATAAGACTCGCTACCAATCCCTGTTGACTCGATAGCTCAATAGGTAGAGCGGCGGTCAGATACCCGAAGATGCGAGTTCAAATCGCGCTCGATCCAACGAATTTTTCGTTGCTCGATTGCAGTGTCAGATTAATATGAAAGTAGTTTTTCGTATCTCTGAGGATGGTTCTGAAATAACACAATCTTATAATCTAACTTTTTAAGTTAATTTAAAAATAGTGAATAAAGAGGCCGGACCTTGTGTGACTTGATAGAACAACACCTGGAGCGGCAAACCGAAATCCCGAAGGTGTGAGTTCGATTGTGTTTACCTTTGGAGTTTGTGTCTAATGACTCTAATCATGAAAATAGTTCATGTGGTAACACTCCCTTGAAACATGCTGCCAGAATTTTGTTGCCATTAATTATGACAGAGGCACTTGAGGAAAGCTTTTCGCTTGACGAATTCGAAACAAGTGTGATTGACAATGTCGCTGCAGTTCCTATCTTCGTGGCAAAGCTAAGCCCAAGGGCGAAATTTTTGACACGTGCAAAAGCTGGATAAACAGCTTTTGTTCGAGCTTGTGCGGAGCCATGGATATGATTTCGGATGCTGTATAAGCAACAGAAGAGCTCAAGAGATTGACAGTGACAAGACGCTAAGATTATGTTTTGAAATTATGAACTCGTCTGGAAGTATGAATTCATTGATATTACTCAATTTACTCTCATATTGACACTAAAATAAAATACTTAGGTTGGTGATGTAATATTAATTAATTTCAACAATTCTGGACCTGGTGATGTTGATTCATCATGTCTCTTCTAGACGGAGGACAGTTGCTAAATTTTTGCCTAGTACGCTCTATATCAGAGCTCATCAGAATGCCCAGGAAACACTGATGAAATTTTGATTTACATCAATGAATCTTTCTTTTTTAATAGATTTACTGAGCTGTTATATGGTAATACAAATAATTTATAAACAATTATTAACACACACGACATATATACAGGCATTAAAAGAGAACTCCAAGACCAAGGGGATAAACACGAACATGACTCAAGGGCATGCAAGGTAAAATATAAGTTTGTGGCATGAACAGTCAGGTGAGAACCATTTACATATTAAGAATCTGTCTGGGCTAACATGGAAAAAATCTGCAGGGTTGTACTGTGTTGTCTAATTTCATGTCACAAAACAGACCATGGCTGACAACATATATTATGGGATGGTGCCACTCTTTGTGACACAAAATTAGGCAATCATAGTAAAATATGAACAGGCGGGTGTCTGGCACCATAAAACCCATAGATATAGGAGATCTAGATTGCTAACGCATATCTATCGCAGGCGGGGCCTACATGATAAATCCAAGATGGCGGTACAACAGGGCAAAAAGACTATAAATTATATTACGAAAATCAGTATTTTTGCATTTTTTGCCGTCGCATTGTTTCGAAACTTATTCGGTCAAATTTTATGGTAAAGAGAAACTTACCGCGAAGATTTTGAGCATATATATGATTGAATTGGATGAAAACTCGCAAAATTATCCATTGATAAAAGTTCGTGTATAGTACTGATATAGTACTGTAACGTGCTAGCCCAACATGAGTTTCACAACAACAACTTTATTACAAGCAAAAACACCTATTTATACAAGTGTACACCTAATTGGCAATTCAATTAGACTATTTACATATTTACATAATACTTGGAGCATGTCACGCCACATTGCCCCCTCCTTAGTTTATTCGTCCCGAATAAAGTTCGTTAATTGTTTTAATTAAGTGTTCCTTGATAGCGCCACAACCTATTTCGATGTACGACACGAGGTTTAGCGTTCGCAGATTTCCTTACTCGATACAACAGTTCATTAATTCTTTTAAGAACAACATAAGGTCCTTCCCAGTCACAAGTAAGTTTGGGGGATACACCTTTTCTCCGTTTTGGGTTGTATAGCCAGACAGCATCTCCTTTAGAAAAGACGGCTTTCGTCGTACCAACATCATAGCGAAGTTTCATTCGATCGCTGGCAACACGCATCCGAATGCGTGCAAACTCGTGGATTTCTTCTAACTTTCCCCGTAGATTACTGACATAATCATCCACTGTACTTGGTAACTCTGGTCCAGGGGGTCGACCATACAACAGGTCAATTGGCAGCCTCACCTCTCGACCAAACATAAGACATGCTGGTGTCTGCTTCGTACTCTCGTGAATTGATGTTCGATACGCCAATAATAGAAATGGTATCCACCTATCCCAGTCTCTTTGATTTTGTTCGACAAATATCGCAAGCTGGTTTTCCAGAGTTCGATTGAATCGTTCAACCATTCCGTCAGATTGTGGATGCAACGCGGTTGTTCGAGTTTTGTCGATTCCCAACAGTTCGCACATTCTCTGGAACAGCTCTGCCTCAAAGTTGCGTCCTTGGTCGGAGTGTAACTGAAGGGGAACACCAAAACGAGAAACGAACTCCTTTACGATCACTTCTGCCACAGTCACAGCTTGTTGGTTTTCTAAGGGGTATGCCTCCACCCATTTAGTAAAGTAATCTCCAAGGATTAGGATATACTTGTTACCACTAGAAGACGTTGGTAAGGGACCCAACACATCAACTGCCACTCTTTCCAACGGGGCGCCGACATTGAATTGTTTCATCGGTCCTCTTTGACGTTTACTCGGTCCTTTACGAGAAGCACACTTGTCACACTTTCGGCACCATTCTTCGACGTACTGACGGCAGTTCGGCCAAAAGAACCTTTCTCGAACTTTAGCCAATGTCTTCGTAACACCAAAATGGCCACCTGTGGGACTGTTGTGAAGCTGTTGAAGGACTGTTCCTCGCAATGCTTGCGGGACAACCAGTTGCCAAAGCTGCTGAGCTGCGTCGTTGTCCACGATCCTGTACAATCTCCCTTCATGTAGTTTCAATGACTCCCACTGGCCCCAGTACGACTTCACGGCAGTACTATAGGAGGACACTTTTCGCCATTCCGGCTTCGTCAACGACTCCTCCAACCACGTTATCACACAACGGATTTCAGGATCGGAACGCTGTGCTTGTCCAATACGTTCGAAACACGCTTGATCACTAGTAACTGCGCCAACCTGGTGCCCAGTCGTGCTCACAACTGAATGCCGAGAGTCTTCTTCCCGTAACTGCCATTCCAATACCTCCCTCTTCTCACAATAGCGGCATCCGTTTTGGTCACATGGTCTCCTGGACAGGGCGTCAGCGTTTCCATGATGCTTTCCAGCGCGGTGTTCGACATCAAAGTTGTACTGCTGCAGTTTCTGCAACCACCTCGCCATTTGTCCTTCTGGATTCTTGAAGGAGAGGAGCCACTGTAGAGAAGCGTGATCAGTTCTTACCAAAAACCGATTCCCATAAAGGTAAGGATGAAAATGTTCTGTCCCTTTAACCACCGCCAACAGTTCCCTTCTGGTTACACAGTACTGACTTTCAGGTTTACTCAGGGTCTTACTGAAGTAGGCAATAGGACGTTCCGCGCCATCGACAATCTGCGAGAGAACACCACCAATGGCTATGTTGCTGGCGTCTGTGTCAAGAATGAATGGTTTTTGGAAGTCAGGATATGCAAGTGTGGGGGTCTTCGTAAGATGTTGTTTCAGCGATTTAAATGCTGCCTCACATTCGTTTGTCCATTGGAATCTCGCATTCTTCTCGGTTAACAGGTGTAGTGGTTTGGCAATGTTCGCAAAGCCTGGAACAAATCGTCGATAGTAGGTACATAGTCCCAGATAACTCTTTACTTCACGAACATTTGTTGGCTGTGGCCAATTTTGAACAGCTTTCACCTTTTCTTGATCCGCCGATATTCCACGTTTCGACACAGTGTAACCCAAGAACTGGACTTGCTGCTGGAAAAGTTTACATTTCTTTGGATTAAGTTTTAGGTTTGCCTGTCGGAGTTTTTCCAATACTAGACGCAAATTCTTAATGTGACTCTTGAAATCAGCCGCATGAACGATAATATCATCGAGATAAACGAGACACGTCTCCCAAGGAAGTCCTGCCAACACGGCTTCCATGAGCCTTTCAAACGTCGCGGGAGCATTGCACAATCCGAAAGGCATCACCTTAAATTGCCACAAACCTTTCCCCGCAGAAAATGCAGTCTTCTCTTTCGCACTCGATTCAAGTTCAACTTGCCAATAGCCACTTTTCAAATCCAATGTAGAAAACCAACTGGCACCATTGAGAGCGTCGAGGGTCGCGTCAATTCGTGGCAGTGGGAACGAGTCTTTCCGAGTGACGTCATTTAAGCGACGATAGTCAACACAAAATCTGGTAGAGCCGTCCTTTTTCCTGACAAGAACAACAGGCGAGCTCCATGGACTGGTGGACGGTTCAACTATGCCTTGCTTTTCCATATCCTTGATGGCTTTGGACGCTTCTTCTCGCTTGGAGACTGGAATTCTTCTTGGTGGTTGTTTCACAGGCGCCGCATTCCCCGTGACGATGTCGTGTCTCACACCCGTCGCACGTCCAAGATCATCCGATCCCTGGGAGAACACATCTTAAAAACATACCAGCAGCTCCGCAACCTTCTCTTTGTCGCGGTCACAAAGATTTTCCGTGCTACTTTCATACAAGGATTGTAAATAGTCTGGTACAGGCTCTTTCTTCGAGGTTTGGAGATTCTCCTTTCCTTCGCTAGCCATGTTCGTGGCCGTTATACTCGCGGCAGCTTCACAAACAGCTATCTCAGTTCCTTTCTTTAGTTTCTTCCGGCCGGATGACAAATTTCCAACTCTTACAGGGATGTAATCCTTGTCCAAGTCGACAACTGTTCTGCCAACAACAATGTCGCCGTCCCTTCGTACCAAATTCGGTGGACCAGTTGTACCCCATCGAACACCACCTCGGTCACCTTCAAGTTTAGCGGGAATGACCATTTCGGTAAATGGTGGCACTTTCACAGCTTTATCCAGGACCACTCTTAGACATTTCAACTCTTCTCCACCCATTCTTAGCGGGATTTCCGTTCCGCCTATTCAAAGTGTCTGTCTTGGATAATCAATAATGCAACCCTCCTTCTTCAAAAAGTCCGCGCCGACGATACACTCTTCTTGAATATAAGCAACCCATACATCCATTGTAGAAACCGTTTCACCCAGCGTAACTTCCAGAGCGACTTGTCCGATAACGGGGATTATTTGTCGGTCCAAGCCTCTTATAACTCCATCAGTAGACATATATTTCACTGATGCGGCAGAATCCACTTTATGAAATACTCGAGAACTCAGTATGGTCACGTCAGCACCAGTGTCTACCACGAACTGACAGGGCGTATTGTTAATGAATCCAGATACCTTTAATGTTCCACCGCAAACTTTTATTTCCATAGGGGCCTTTCCACTTTTCACACTGGCCGAGCCAAGGCCCTCTAGCTCGACCACCTCCCGTTTCCCGGCCGTGATTTTTCGGAAGCTTCGCGCCTAAGCTTTCTTTGCTGGTCTTCTTTCTTTGCTTCCATTTCTTTACTATCTTCATTCTTGGGCTCGTTTGTTTGTTCTTTGCTTTCTTTTGGACAATTCCTTTGCAGATGACCAGGTTCACCACAGGACCACCATTTGGCGGACGTCGGTGGACGGGGTGGGCGATGTCTTGGGTTCTTTGTTAATTCTTGCAACAACCGATCAATCATTAATTCAAGGCGTTTGATACTTCAGTTTTCGTCACTTTCTGGAGGGATATTTTCATTGACTTTGTGCACGTTCAAGGATGGTCCACGAGGAGTTCTATTTCGGTGTCGAGAAGCCAATTGGAAGGATTCTAATTCCAAGGCGTTTTCCAGTGCTGCTTGGAGGGACTGTGGTCTTGCTTGACGAACCTTTAACCGCATGTCCTCGTCCAGTAGAGCATCGATAAAGTTATCTTTAGCGATAGTGTCCTGAAGGTCTGACGAAGCATCAGGGTACGCAGCTCTTGTTAGAGTCTCTACGCTTTCAGCTAGCTCTGGTATGGACTCTTCTTTGCCCCTTGATCGACATTTCAATTTAGCTCTGGCCATTTCTGATTGATGAGCCATCCCAAACCGTACGGTTAGAGCAGTCACTAACTTGTTATAATCCCGCCGTTCTTTATCGGATAGACTACCCAATACCATCGCAGCCCTCCCCTCTAACGCCGTCACCAGAAAACAGCTTTATCATCGTCTTGCCATCCATTCATCTCTGCAGCAATGCTAAACTGAGCTTGAAATACCTCCCAGGATGTTTTTCCACTAAACTTCAGGCACGGTTGGACTGGTTTTTGTTTCCGTAGCGAATTACTCTCCTTAACTTGCTGACATGAGCCACACGTTTCGTTGAAAGACAAATCTCGTCTGCCCGTTTTCATTTCTGTAGACTTGGCTTTTGGAATCTCTGGTAAACAAAGTTTACTAATGTCATTTATTTTGCCTTGCAAATCAGCTACGGTTGACTGCAGTTGTTTATCAAGGCCCTCTACAGCGCTAAGTAATCCTTCAAAACTCTCCGTAAAATGCGTACGAACACTTCGAATTTCCGCAGACGATGTTTCAAGTTGACGTTCTATCTCCTCATACGAACGCGATGTAGCCGTTAAATGTTCAATGTTTCCTTCTAGAATGTTTATCCGAGTCTTCAAGTCGGCCTGGCGGTTTATCCAACCAACCGTGTCCTGTGATTCTAAACGCTCAATTCGCTCAGCTAACACACGATTCTCCCCTGAAACTTGCTTATACAATTCTTTAAGTTTGCTTTCTTCGTCTTTTATCTCGCCCAATACTCCCTTCACAGAGTGCAGCGTTTCTTCAAGGCCAATTTCACTCGCTTCGTGTTCACTCTGCCGTTCGTCGTCTGCACTTTGGCCAACAAATTGATCAAACTCATCCCTTAATTCTCCTCGCTGACTTCGAGTCACCGGCATATCACTCCACATAAATGTATCACTGAACCAACACGCGTCTCAATAAGAATCGACCATTTCCTGCTACCAATTGTAACATGCTAGCCCAACATGAGTTTCACAACAACAACTTTATTACAAGCAAAAACACCTATTTATACAAGTGTACACCTAATTGGCAATTCAATTAGACTATTTACATATTTACATAATACTTGGAGCATGTCACGCCACAATATTTTTCCGTAACGCCAATAAACTTTTCAGGGTAAATACCACAATATATTCTTGCGGTTATATAAAAGTGTTGAGACCAGTTGATTACGCCAACAAGTATTTCACGTTGGCCCGAAAATAAAATGTTATAATCGTAACAATATAATACGACCCAAGCGTTAACGTGCGGTCACCAGACAACAATTGCGATTTCCCTATACGCATTACCCCATCTTTAAGATTAATCTGCCGTTCCATTAAATTCATATAAAAATGGTACATTTTCATGCCCCAAATGACATGGCGGTGATTTATTAATTTTTTGCCACATAATACAACCTGATAAGGGCGATGTCTTAACAACGGACAATTTTGAACATTTAACCATTGACAACAATTACAATTTATCTTCATTCTGATAATACATAAACCATCTTTGAAGTTCAGCTAACAATTCTGAAGAATATAATATTTTTCGTGTACTATCATACCCCCTAATATCCCCATCTAACATTTCAGATAATTCAATACTTAAATAGTCCTGCATATATTTCGCTAATAATTCATAATAAAACCCAACCCCAACTCCTCCTGTTGCCCAGCCCCTCATCAGAATATCTAAAAATCCTCTCGAACGGCTTTAAATGTTATTTCAAAACCTTTAACAGAGATATATTTTAAAGCAACCTCGTACGCCGCATATTCGCCACGGTCAATCAACCCCAGCGTCAATGCTTCACGCGACACATACCCGACCAAATACACATAACGCTCCAACTCGTAAAGACAATTGTCAACCATTAAAATTGTTGTTCCCGCAAAAGATCTTGGCCAAAAATCCCCAACATAACATAACAACATTTTATTTATTATTTCATCGTCCTCTCGAAAATAAGATGGAATATATCTAGAAAATATTTTAGATTATATTATTCTAAAAAGTTTACACATTTCCCGTATCACATCTTGCTTTACTAATACTCCTACATTCCTTAAAATACTTTGCTGTAATATATTTACATTTACAAAGAATAGTCATTAGTATAAAAAAATCCTGTTAGACTATGAATTATGTCCCGCATTATATCCCTGTCCTCCTCACCACCGTCACACTCAAAGAAATTTCGATCCTCTTGATTGTATATATTTCTAACACTATATTTTGTTAATATGTCGTGTACAAGTACTATTTTTCCAATGCTAATATAATCGACCCCGTATATTTTAGGGTTCATGTAAGCATAGCCCTTTACGCCACAGTGAAGAATGTCTTGATCCAAGATATTCACACACCACCCTTCACGCATTGGTCTTCTCTCCCAAGGTGCAAACTGAATACCCTCTCGCCCTTCTTCTCCCAGTTTTTCATTCAAATTTACAAACAACTGATCTCCAAAAACTTTCCTTTTCCACTATAAAAATTTAAAAAAAAAACTTACTTTGCTGTATCGTACGTAGGCGAAATCATTGAAAAATAATTGTGCGCTACCTCTAAACTATTCACATTCATATTCATCTTCACAATAATACAGATCACCCCAATTTTTATCAAACATAAACAGCAATTCCAATGCTTTTTTCAGGCCAAACAATACATAACACAAATATAGAATAACCATGGCAATCACCGCCCGCTGCCAAACATTGACCATCTGCAAAAATAAGATTAACATTCTATTACCAAATTTGGATAATAATGCTGTAAAAGCAAAAAATACACAATAAAAATTCCACAACCATATATAGGTAATAACACACAACATTGTATTATTACAACACCATATATGGAAAATTACATTGCACCACCCAAAAAAAATAATAGTATACTAAAGATTTACAGCACGCAAGCGTTATTTACGCCAACACCTTCAAGATGTCCGCAACGTCCGAGTTTATGCAGTTCGTAAACTACATGCAGTGCACTTTATCAGACAAAAATACGACCATTTTAACAAATTTATACGTAAATTTCACCCAATATCAGCCACCTATTGGATGCTGTAATTTCGCAAAAAAATTTATCTTCTGGAAGCAGTTGTACAATCAATATAACCTCGAACAGGAAAAAATCACCAACGCTAACCTTTTTGCCGCCCCTACACCACCAACGGACCCTCGTTTGAAAGCCTCAAGAAACCAACTACCGACGATTTAACGAGCTTATGCGGCGAAAACGATATTGAACTATTTCAGACTTTTAACCTAAAAAATGAAATTACTACTACTACTATTACTACCGCCACTACTACTACAGTGTCGCCACAACCCACAAATGATCCAACACAGGACATTTACAACGCCAACAGCTTGAGTACAGAAATTAAACCGCTCACTATGGAAAATAACATGGGCGAAATTATTGAAATAGTAAACGAAGCTACACAACCAATTCCCGAACAAAACCTCCTAACAACAGCATCATCCTCATCCGAAGACGAAGAAAAAGCGCCACATACCCCAAATTATGAAAGATCTCCAAGCTGCGGAAAAAATATCGAGCAATTGAAGGCCATATACAACGAGAAAGAGACCACCACCACGGTAAAACCAAAACAATGTAAACCGATACCCCCGCCTCGAAAACGAAAGAGACCCACCACTAACACTGAAGGGCCTGGACCCGGAAGACCCACTAAAGATTTGGCGTTGCTACGCGACGCGAAAAGTGGCGAAAACGATGACGGTGCCGATGATGCATTGTCAATTCAAGTAGCACTATTTTCGGGAAACGGGCAATTTCGAAAAAAGGCAAAGCTGTTAACCAAGCATGACAAGGACATTAAATGTTTTGCAATAAAACACTATGCGCCGCTTGAATATATTGCAGAGGAAAAAGTAAAAGCATTTGGAAAAATAAAGAAACAAAGACATAACCTAAAAATACTCAATTATATGTAACAAAATGTGCTTGCCAACCTACAAGAAATACAAAACTTTTAAAATAATGTAAATAATATGTGAAAAATGTAAATTTAATAAATATTTTTTAGTAAATAAATTGAAAAAACACAATTTTCAACCGTCTCCGTTAATTATTAACAGCCTATACGCACGCCAGCCCGCACGCCACCCGCACGCTCAAAAAACAGGCGCACCGGATGTACGTCACCGGAAGTACGTCATACGCGTCACGTGACACTGCCCATAAAATCCCCGCCAAATTCAAATGGCCTCACTTCGGTCGACCAGGCCTTCGGCGACACATCTCCTCCTTTAATGTTGCGCAACCCGCGCATTATTGTTGCGACACCGCGCGTGCCTTTTGGGGACGTCATGGTGAGCCCAAAACCCCCCCCCGTCCGTGGACACACTTTTTCACTCTTTTTCGCTGACAATGCACTTTTTCGTAATACTATTTTATAGTAAAAAAAAAATTCCCACCCCCCACTTTTTTATCGAATACTTTGTTCCTCTTACTACTATAGCAACTATTAATAGAGGTCTTTAAGAGAGGTCTTGGGGCATGAAACATTTCGATTGTATGTAGGATATGCTTGTGACTGTCTGTATATATTTTGATCTTTTTTATTTGTTGTTTTTTTCATTAGTCAACGGA
The DNA here is from genome assembly GCA_902702795.2 of Paramuricea clavata. Classification (NCBI taxonomy): domain Eukaryota; kingdom Metazoa; phylum Cnidaria; class Anthozoa; order Malacalcyonacea; family Plexauridae; genus Paramuricea; species Paramuricea clavata. The sequence continues at coordinate 27,476 of CACRXK020000834.1, forward strand.
AATTATAGTTTCTGTGTCAGGCTTTATCCCTAGGATCAATAAAGCCTGATACTCAGGCTAAAGATTCCCATGCAAAGATACATTCAGATGAAAATAATTTTCATTCAGATCAAAATAATATTCATTCAGATCAAAATAATTTTCCTTTCTTTGTGTCTTTTAGAATATCATGTCTCTCCTCCATTTAAAAAGTTTTGTTTCATGTGAGGGGAAATAGTCACTAAGACTGACTCCCTTTTGGCGAAGCAGAGGAAAAATTATGCAAGGGTGGCATGCTGTGAGTAATGCTATTTTCATTTCAAAATGGCAGTGTTTATATCAGTTTTCGAAGGAAAATTTAGGTGCAAACATTCAGGTGAACTGTCCTGGAGGGGGCTTCGAAAAACGCTTTTTCTCAAGGAAAACATGACAATAACATGCTCAGGTGGTATGGGGGTAATGCCGAAGAAGACTGCACAAGCTGCAATAAAGCATATTGAGAAACATCATCAGACGTTCGAGGCATTGAGAACTTGCGGAAATGAATTCACATGCAAAAATTAATCATTTGTAATTACGATACTAGCTTTTAACATGGTAATACCATTTACCCTAATCTTGCCCCCTTGAGAAAGGCCAATTGGACAAGTAAAAAAAAATCAAATCGGTAAATCACCTGTTATCCCTCATAAGTCCCCCTGAAACCAAAATGTTTCTTTCAGTTCGGTGACTTCTATATACGAATTCAGTTTGGTGACTTTGTTTTGCTTACACCAATATCTATGGAAGATACGTCACCTGCAGGGAGCATTCCAACCACAATCCGAGAATTGTTTCAACTGGCCAAAGAGACAGGGCTACCGGTTGGAATTCCAATTGGCAAGAAAGGGGAACTCACCCTCAGAGAAAAGGCCATCCTTGGCGACTTGAAACTCCTGTTGGGATATAGGCATGCAAGGTACCGGTCTAATCGCACACTTGGAGCATATTGGCGGCTAGATCGCAACCCTGCAGCACCCATTCCACCACAAGAACCACCACCTCGACGACCTCCCCAAGTGATGATAAACCTAGACAGTGATGAGGATGAGCAGCCACCCGCTGAAAACGAACCTCCAGCAAGACCAAGACCACCACCAACCAACCTAAACCATGCTCTGGTGATACTAGCATGAAACAATCGTTCCGACATAAAAACCGTCACGTCAGTTGGATAGAGGTGCATAGATTGTTCACCATGTGATACCCAGAGGTAAACTCGACTAGCGAACGGCTGAAGAACAGAGTGAGAAACCTACAAAGGAAGAACCCGAACTTATAAACTCTATAGAATAACTTAATGTAAATAGTAAATGGTTCATGGGAAATGTAAATAGTATAAGGTTTCATGTTAATAAATTTATATTCACTGGAGAGCACCTTTTTTTTCACCTTTCTTATTTATAATTTTTTTTCTCCAAATTTTGTTTAATGCAATATTATAAGGATCTCACCAGGGAAATTTATAATCCTAAGGATCCGAGAACATTTAAGTCTGTTTGTGTGAAGTGTCATACAACTCGCCCCCTGACGAAATCGAACTTGTCGAATCGAACATGTTGTTAAATTTATTGTCACATAAATTGTAAGTTGTTGATTGTAATTTTGTTGTGCTTGTTTGTTGATCTTCACGTCTGTCTGTTTGTTTGTCGATCTGCAAGCCTGTTATTGTTCATACTGTGTATTTCAAATGACTTGAAACCCCGTTATTGGAGAACTAATCTCTGTGTGGTAAGTCCAGCCATGTAATCTATTGTGTAACTAATTTTGTGTAATAGTTTGTGTTAAATGGCAAAATCAGTAAAGTAAAATAAAATAAAACTAATTTTGTTTTTTTTTTTATTTCAGCTTCAGGAAAAAGGCTTTGAAAGTTTCAAAGGGAAGAAGAGGTTGAGAATGGAGGGTAGGTATCTGTCTATGGAATGTGAGCGCATAAAACTACCGGAATATATTACTCAAGATTCATTAATGCGCAATTTTGCATCCTTTCACTGGTTCCAACTTGTGAAATAATTTAGATTGTCACAGGCTTTGGGAGACGCTAAAGCTATGCAAAAAATAGTTGGTGGTCCCCTTTGGGAACAACTCTCCCAAATTGAGTTTTATAGTGCAATTCTGCGTAACAACTTATTTGGACGATTGATCAAAGTAAGTTGGAAGGATATAGCCCAAGCATAGATTAAAGTGCATGCAATGATTCATTATTTGGCCGCTCAGCACTTAACCACCTTAACTCAATTACTTTCACCACACCAGCATGTGATGTAGCTCTTGGGACCGTCTCCTTCTTTGGTTATAACTGTGAACAACGTGGGCAGCAAGATATTGTTCAATCTTGTTAAACAGCAGCCTCATAATTTTTAGCCGTTTCTCGTCTGGTAAGACCTCGTCTTAGTTGTCCAATTAGCTAAAAAGTAATGTAACGAAAAATACGAGCAATTTCCGATGGATTCGCGAACTTGGGACGAGTATATTGCCATGATTTTAGAAGCATAATCATTAATTTTAATCTCAGTTTTGCTTGCCCATGGAGGGTTTTCGTCAGACTTTCCTCTTTTGGTTGATAACATGTTACAACATGGTGTGTCCAGGGGATATATGTATGCTCCTCTTCGTCTGGGAGACACTTTTTAACTTTGTTTGAAGGTGAGTTAGTAAATTCTTGGACTTTATACAAAGCCTGGTAACTGCAACAGCAGGAGCCAAACTGCAGGCACGTTTGTATCAAATCACAAACAGTTACCGTGAGAGTAAGATTACGCGAGGTATTACATTTTAGAATTTCAATTTACAGAATTAGAATTTACAGAATTAGAATTTCCAGGATCGTATAAAGTGTGATCTGCCTATTCCGTGACTTACAGAACATTGTACTTGCATGCATTAAGTACGGCGAAATGAATTCACATGTAATAATTAATCATTTGTCATTTGTAATTACGATACTAGCTTTTAACGCGGTACTTATCACTTATTTACTGAGACTGAGGTAAACAGTGTGTTTTGTGGACAAAGCCGAGGCAAACACTGATGGTCGAGGGTCCACAAAACACACTGCTTTCCCCGAGGTCTCAGTAAATAAGTGTTTTATTATGAAACAACAAATTAAAACCAAATGAATGTAAATACATGAAATATTTTATTGGTGACTTTTTTTTTGCTTACATCAATATGTATGGCAGATACGTCACCTGCAGGGAGCATTCCAACCGCAATCCGAGAATTGTTTCAACTGGCCAAAGAGACAGGGCTACCGGTTGGCATTTCAATTGGCGAGAAAGGGGAGCTCACCCTCCTAGAAAAGGCCATCCTTGGCGACTTGAAACTCCTGTTGGGATATAGGCATGCAGGGTACCGGTCTGATCGCACACTTGGAGCATATTGGCGGCTAGATCGCAACCCTGCAGCACCCATTCCACTACAAGAACTACCACCTCGACGACCTCCCCAAGTGATGATAAACCTAGACAGTGATGAGGATGAGCAGCCACCCGCTGAAAACAAACCTCCAGCAAGACCAAGACCACCACCAACCAACCTAAACCATGCTCTGGTGATACTAGCATGAAACAATCATTCCAACATAGAAAACCGTCACGTCAGTTGGCAAGAGGTGCATAGATTGTTCACCATGTGATACCCAGAGGTAAACTCGACTAGCGAACGGCTGAAGAACAGAGTGGAGAAACCTACAAAGGAAGAAGCCGAACTTATTAGACTGAACTTATAAACTCTATAGAATAACTTAAGGTAAATAGTAAATGGTTCATGGGAAATGTAAATAGTATAAGGTTCATGTTAATAAATTTATATTCACTGGAGAGCGCCTTTTTTTTCGCCTTTTTTATTTATAATTTTTTTTTCAAATTTTGTTTAATGCAACATTATAAGGATCTCACCAAGGAAATTTATAATCCTAAGGATCCAAGAACATTTAAGTCTGTTTGTGTGAAGTGTCATACAACTAGCCCACTGACTAACTTGTCGAATCGAACATGTTGTTAAATTTATTGCCACATAAATTGTAAGTCGTTGATTGTAATTTTGTTGTGCTTGTTTGTTGATCTTCACGTCTGTCTGTTTGTTTGTCGATCTGCAAGCCTGTTATTGTTCATACTGTGTATTTCGAATGACTTGGAACCCCGTTCAGCTTCAGGAAAAAGGCTTTGAAAGTTTCAAAGGGAAGAAGAGGTTGGGAATGGAGGGTAGGTATCTGTCTATGGAATGTGAGCGCATAAAACTACCGAAATATATTACTCAAGATTCATTAATGCACACTTTTGCATCCTTTCACTGCTTCCAGTTTATTTGTCGATCTGCAAGCCTGTTATTGTTCATACTGTGTATTTCGAATGACTTGGAACCCCATTATTGGAGAACTAATCTCTGTGTGGTAAGTCCAGCCATGTAATCTATTGTGTAACTAATTTTGTGTAATAGTTTGTGTTAAATGGCAAAATCTGTAAAGTAAAATAAAATAAAACTAACTTTCGTTTTTTTTTTATTTCAGCTTCAGGAAAAAGGCTTTGAAAGTTTCAAAGGGAAGAAGAGGTTGGGAATGGAGGGTAGGTATCTGTCTATGGAATGTGAGTGCATAAAACTACCAAAATATATTACTCAAGATTCATAAATGCGCACTTTCGCATCCTTTCACTGGTTCCAGTTTGTTTGTCGATCTGCAAGCCTGTTATTGTTCATACTGTGTATTTCGAATGAGTTGGAACCCCGTTATTGGAAAACTAATCTCTGTGTGGTAAGTCCAGGCATGTAATCTATTGTGTAACTAATTTTGTGTAATAGTTTGTGTTAAATGGCAAAATCTGTAAAGTAAAATAAAACTAATTTTCTTTTTTTTTTATTTCAGCTTCAGGAAAAAGGCTTTGAAAGTTTCAAAGAGAAGAAGAGGTTGGGAATGGAGGGTATGTATCTGTCTATGGATTGTGAGCGCATAAAACTACTGAAATATATTACTCAAGATTCATTAATGCGCACTTTCGCATTAATGCGCACTTTCGCAATGAAATAATTTAGATTGTCCCAGGCTTTGGGAGACGCTAAAGCTATGCAAAAAATATTTGGTGGCCCCTTTGGGAACAACTCTCCCAAATTGAGTTTTGTAGTGCAATTCTGCGTAACAACTTATTTGGACGATTGATCAAAGTAAGTTGGAAGGATATAGCCCAAGCATAGATTAAAGTGCGTGCAATGATTCATTATTTGGCCGCTCAGCACTTAACCACCTTAACTCAATTACTTTCACCACACCAGCATGTGATGTAGCTCTTGGGACCGTCTCCTTCCTTGGTTATAACTGTGAACAACGTGGGCAGCAAGATATTGTTCAATCTTGTTAAACAGCAGGCTCATAATTTTTAGCCGTTTCTCGTCTGGTAAGACTTCGTCTTAGTTGTCCAATTAGCTAAAAAGTAATGTAACGAAAAATATGAGCAATTTCCGATGGATTCGCGAACTTGGGACGAGTATATTGCCATGATTTTAGAAGCATAATCATTAATTTTAATCTCAGTTTTGCTTGCCCATGGAGGGTTTTCGTCAGACTTTCCTCTTTTGGTTGATAACATGTTACGACATGGTGTGTCCAGGGGATATATGTATGCTCGTCCTCGTCTGGGAGACACTTTTAAACTTTGTTTGAAAGTGAGTTAGTAAATTCTTGGACTTTATACAAAGCCCGGTAACTGCAACAGCAGGAGCCAACACTGCGGGCACGTTTGTATCAAATTACAACCAGTTAGCGTGAGAATAAGATTATGCGAGGTAATACATTTTAGAATTTCCAGAGGGCCCTGAAGGGGTAAAATGGGAACTGGGATTGATCTATTTTTAGACTGGGAAAATGGGATTTGGGTTGCTGGGACTGGGATTTGGCCACCGAGAATGGGAAATGAAGTCCTCAAAAACGGGAATGGGATTGAGGTAATGCGTGTCGATGCCCAATTTTTCTGCGTTTTGAGTATTCTAAAATACAATTTTGATCCGTTTTTGGTGTCTTCGGTCATGATTTTTGTTGTGAACTATATTATTCACAGCACTACCTGTGAACAGGCATACTCTGGCGCCCGGAATTCTGGGTTTTCTGATTATGCGTGTCTCAGAATGCTGCAAATGCCATTTCCTGGATTCAAATTAAAAAATTTTCTGTGCTTTCGGCACGAGCACCCACTCATATTTCATAAAGTGTCCGCCACTTGCTTAAAAGGTCTTAAAACTGTTTATTCTACCGATAAATAAAGGGTTTTTTATTGACTGGGATTTCAATAACTGGGGCTGGGATTTCTAATAAGAATCCAACTGGGACTGGGATTTTGCCAAAATTTCAGGTGGGAAATGGGATTGGGACCCCCCCTTCAGCACCCTCTTTCCATGATCATATAAAGTTTGTGATGTGCCTATTCTGTGACTTACAGAACATTGTACTTGCATGCATTAAGTACGGTGAAATGAATTCACATGCAATAATTAATCATTTGCCATTTGTAATTACGATACTAGCTTTTAACGCGGTAATTATCACTTATTTACTGAGACTGAGGGAAAAAGTGTGTTTTGTGGACGAAGCCGAGGGAAACATCGACGGTCGAGGGTCCACAAAACACACTGCTTTCCCCGAGGTCTCAGTAAATAAGTGTTTTATTATGAAACAACAAATTAAAAACAAATGAATGTAAATACATGAAATATCTTATTGTTAAAACGTTAAATTTAATAAACACATTTGCTTAAATAGCTAACAAATCACATGCTTTTAGGCATGTCCAAAGGTCGCATCTTCACGTGATGGCGCACCGGTCGATAATGTATCGTCTCCCTCTCTCGCTGTTGTGAGGAAGACAGCCTAATTTCGTCACTCTCACGTGATATGCTCTCGACCAATAAAACACAAGAAAAAAGCGACTTTGACTATTGATATATAATAATACCGTTTACCTAATCTTGCCCCCATGAGAAGGGATAATTGGACAACTAATTTTCGTTTCTTTTTTCCATTTCAGCTTCAGGAAAAAGGCTTTGAAAGTTTCAAAGCGAAGAAGAAGTTGGGAATGGAGGGACTTCATGAAATTATTTTTCCAGGGCAAAAGTTTGAGAGTAAGTATCTGTCTATAGTAGTGCTGTGCACCGGAGCCGGAGTGCCGGAGCCAGAGTTTTGGCCTATTTGCCGGAGCCGGAGTTTGTTCAGCTCCGGCAAAGCTCCGGCAAAACTCCGGCAGCACTTATTTTTTGGATTTTGTGCTGCAAACTACTGTCGGACATCGGTAAATGTCCGACTAAATTTGATAAATGTCCGACCAACAAATATTCTGAACAACACACGACTATTATCGAAAAAAAAGTAAAAACTCGCATGTAAATATAGTATTCTATGTACGACAGCATGACGCTAGAGCGCGTTCTAATTTATGATTGACAGTCTGAGAATTTTATCAGACGCTGCGTTTGAAGAAGTGAAAAGTCTAACACCTTTTTCTTGACTTTTTATTACAAACTTCGTTTTATTCGAAATACAAAATTTCGTTTATTTCGTTTTATTGCAGACGGCAAAGAAGCCAGACGAAGGCCCCGTTTACACTGTACCAGATCACTTTTCATATCACCTCCAAAGGGGAATGATTTTTGCTCCGTATCACGTACCGGATTACTATGGTGTAGTGTAAACAACATCCCAATCCGGTATAAAAAAACGCTTCCCTTCGATGTAATCCGATACTGCGGATTCAGGTTGAGTGTTTAAAACTATCTTTTGCCCTAGTACGTTCTGCCATCTTGTGTGTTCGTGGCCCTAAATCACTACGAAAAAAGATTGAACTTGACCCAGGCAACATTGAAATTGCCAGTGCGACAAGCAAGTTTCAATAACAATTGAACATATATATATATATATATATATATATATAGGACGATAAATCTCCTTTATGAACATATATACTTGTACCTATAATAAAATTATTTTCCTTAAAACTTATTATTTGAATATTAATTGCGTTCATTTCAACACGTTGCATAATGACGTTTCTAGGCAGGTTGATTGACGTTGCTACAGTGTCGTTTGTACAATAACAACCTAATTATAATAATAATAATAATACTTTATTTAAACTGTTAAAATCCCATCAGTAATGCTGCTGGTATTAACGGGAGAACAGTGCTTACAATTATCAATGATTGTTTACAACATAAACATGCATCCTATAAACTACAAATATGAGAACTGTTGTCAAGTTCTAAAAGATGCGCGTAAGCAGTACGTTATTATGGTGATTAATTATGGTGATAATTAGGTTGTTATTGTACAAACGACACTGTAGCAACGTCAATCAACCTGCCTAGAAACGTCATTATGCAACGTGTTGAAATGAACGCGATAAATATTCAAATTAAACACTCAACCTGAATCCGCAGTATAGTCTAAACGGGGCCAATGGGAAACCTTTAAATGTAGCTAAATAGAATTGTTCACAAAGAATCGTGTCTGATTTCGTCTGGTTTCTTTGCCGTGTTTGGCGTAATAAAACGAAAGCTCCGCGAGAAGAAGACAAATATATGGCGACTGCTGAGAAGAGAAAACGCATCAGTAATTTGCCGTCAAGCATCTGGGATAGCTTTACAAAAAATAAAATCGATGCTTCAAAGCCTACTTGTAGAAAGTGTCGGAAAGTTGTCAGTCGCGGAAGTTCTACTGCAAAGTCGAAGTCGTGGGGAAATGGATCTTTATGGGCGCATCTAAAACTTTGTAGCCCATCTGAGTCTTCCTCGACTAGCTCGACAACACAGCTGAGTATCCAGGAAACGTTCTCTCGCAACACACCGTTACAAAAAGGAAGCGTTAAAGCTAAAGCGATCACCAATGCTATTGGCAAGATGGTAGTGATTGATCTACGACCATATTTGGTTGTAGAGAATGAAGGGTTTCGCGAGCTTATGCGAGTACTGGAGCCGCGATATTCTGTCGTTTCAAGAAAGGAGCTGACGAACGTAGTCGTCCCAGAAATTTATACCGATTCGGAAGCGAAAATCAAGAAGTCAATCCAGTCGTCCAAAAGCGGGATCAACTTCACCACGGACATGTGGAAATGCGGAGGTCAAAACCGTGAGTATATGACGGTGACGGCTCACTGGGTGGTGGAAAACTTGGACTCAACAGCCTATGAAGTTAAAAATGCTCTTTTGGTAGTCGAAGAATTTTTAACTAGTGCGCATTCCTACAACATAAGAAAGTCGGTAAGTGAAACCCATTTTCAGTGAACTTTGTTTATTTGCTAATAGCAATACTCTAAATCTGTAATTAATTTGACATTTAGTTGCAGGTGGTGCAAAACAACTGGATAGGTGCAGAAGGGAAATTCCACATTGGAGTTTCAGATAACGCTGCCAACGTTACACTTGCCCTGGACAGCGATGTGCGTCTTGAAGCGTCAGACGATGTTCGTGAGGAAATTGAGGAATCCGATGATGATGACGATGAAGATCGTTTTCCCACTCTACCTCCCATGCATGTAGGATCTGCGGGCTGTTTTGTGCACCTACTAAATCTTATAGTCGGGGTAAATATTTAATAAGGTGGTTAATGTACTTTTGCAAAATCGCAAATTGTTAAAACCATCCTTCGTGGTTTTCTATTTTTGATAGGATGCAATGAAACCTGATGTACAGCGAGCTGTCAATGACGCAAGAACCCATTGCGAGAAAATTATTACAAAAACAAAGTAATTAACAATAATATATAATAATGTATAAGTCATGATGAATAAGTAAAGTAAATCGAACCTAATCGGTCGAACATTAGAACTAATACAATTTACCGTGTTTTAATAAACCTACAATCCTGGTCAATAATCCTTGGCGCACTTAGTTGAAATAGCATAACCTTTACTTCATTTCTGATTACCATATAAATATTCGCCAATTTTATACAAAATTTCATGTCCAAACACCCCCTATCCCCCTTATCAATGTTGTGTAACACTTTGGACATGTAACACACTACAGACAACATTGAACGGGGGAAAGGGGGGTTGCTATGCTTGTTATTGAAGTGGGAGTCAAATTTCGCACAGTCAGTGTCAAGTGCGCCAATATTATTGACCAGGATTGTCCGAATATAAAGATGAAACTAAAATTTATGTACATATATAATTTTGACTCAGAATGTACCGAAGCATTATTTACGTGTTTTCTACGTATATTGGGAGGCGTGTTCTAGATGATTTCGTTGGGAGTTATTGAAAACCTAGCGTGCGCGTCGTAATGTTGATAATTATGACGTCATATGTGGGGGGTGTTACTATGAATCATGATAATCCCGTACGCGTTTTATTAAGTGAGGCTGACTAGAAAATAAAATTGAATAACATGCATTTCGATAATTAGATTCATTTAAGGATGATTTACACAAGAAAAATCATAGCAAAGACAAGGGCTTTGGTACTTTATTATAGAAAGGAATCGGGTTTTCGAATAGGGAGATCGCGAGAAAATGTCATATAAGCCCTTCATCAGTAGCAAGAATATAGAGGGAAGACCAACAACCAGCTGCGCTGAGATCTAAACAGTTAAAAGGCAACAAGTCGCCCAAGAAAAGTTGACGAGCGATCGTAATTGTCCCTATTTTGAAAGGATTGGAATGGTGTGGATCTCAAAATTCCCTATAAGAAAACGAATGGCAATTTCTTTGCAGAGTTCATTGGAAAGCATTTTAATACTTGTTTTGCAAAGTGCGGACGTAAAAAAAACGATCGTCGCCTGTTTCTCATGGATAATGACCAATTACAAACGAGTAAAGCAGCGCGAAAAGCAATGGAAAAAATCTAGGCTGAATTTCACAAGATTCCGGCTAGATCGCCTGACCTGAAGCCGATTGAAAATGTCTTTCACTTGGTAAAGAAAAGTCTCGAGAATGAAGCAATTGCTAATAATATAACGTAAGAAACGTTCCAAGACTTTTCAGCGCGGGTTTTAAAATCCTTGGGAAATCTGTCAACCGATGTAATCGATCGTACTATTTCAAGCCTGTCAAGTCGAGTAGATGCTGTTCTTAAAGCAAGAGGAAATCGCATAAAATACTAAGAGTTGTATCTTTTACTGTTATATATGGTAATTCAAGGCAGAGTAAGGGCAGTATAGGTCAAAATAGGTGTAGCCATTTTCGCAAATAGGCAATTAGCTTGCTGTCAACAAGTAGATTAAATGCTAAGTACAATTACACGTCTTCATAGCGTGACTCCAATGGTGCAGCAACGCAAAATTACAAACAGTGTTCCCTTGATATTGCCTAAGTATTTGCTAAGGATGCAGACATTTTTGTTTTCGGATACACAAATTGGTTTGCATTACTTGAATAAATGCATTTATTCATTATAAAATCTTATTTGGGTCATTATTGCTAAATTAAGAACAGTACTCCACAAACCTAGCTTAAATTCCTGGACTATCTCACTGAATTATTTAGGAAAATGGGGAGCACTGTTCAAAATCATGCAATATAGTTATAATTTATTTATTTCGAAGCAAATAAGTTGATCATTAAATATCATTATCAAAGATGGTTATATTATTTGCAAATTTTAAAATTTAATAGATTTACAATGAATTTTTTGATGGAGTAATGTATGGACCTATGACTTTATGTTATGCATATCTGGGCGTGAAACATTATAGGTTGTAAGTGCTTATTACGTCAATGACTAATGCGATTTAGTTATAACTTGTAATCTAAAACAAACTTAGCAAAGCAATGTCCACATGGTATTCAGTCGTCAAATGTAACTTGTGAAATATATACAAGACCCCAAATTACGGCTTAAATACTTGTTTCCATCTGATCATATTTTTCAAAATGTGCACACGCCCATAATGTTCTTAGATTGAGTACGATTAAAGTGAAAATTCTAAAAAAGGATATATGTTTGAAATTGCGAACTTTAATATGTCATTATTATTATATTTTATTATTATTATATTATAAATGTTTATTATTTATTTAGACGCACGTTATTAATACGCAAAACATTATTAAAGGTTCACTAACGATTCAAGAATTAAGGCCGATGTATTGTGATGAAATAAAAATAAAAATGTAAGATAATGCATATTCAGACTGTCCGAATATAAAGATGAAACTAAAATTTATGTACATGTATAATGTTGACTCAGAATGTACCGAAGCATTATTTACGTGTTTTCTACGTATATTGGGAGGCGTGTTCTAGATGATTTCGTTGGGAGTTATTGAAAACCTAGCGTGCGCGTCGTAATGTTGATAATTATGACGTCATATGTGGGTGGGTGTTACTATGAATCATGATAATCCCGTACGCGTATCTTAAGTGAGGCTGGATAGAAAATAAAATTGAATAATACGCATTTCGAGAATTAGATTCATTTAAGGATGATTTACACAAAAAAAATCACAGGAAAGACAAGGGCTTTGGTACTTTATTATAGAAAGGAATCGGATTTTTCGAATAGGGAGACCGCGAGAAAATGTCATGTAAGCCCTTTATTAGTAGCAAGAATATAGAGGGAAGCCCAACAACCAGCTGCGCGGAGATCTAAACAGTTAAAAGGCAACAAGTCTCCCAAGAAAAGTTGACGAGCGATCGTAATTCTCGCTATTTTGAAAGGATGGGAAAGGTGTGGTTCCCAAAGTTCCTTATGAGAAAATGAATGGCAATTTCTTTGAAGAGTTCATTGGAAAGCATTTTAACCCTTGTTTTGCAAAGTGCGGATGTAAAAAAAGATCGTCGCCTGTTTCTCATGGATAATGACCAATCACAAACGAGTAAAGCAGCGCGAAAAGCAATGGAAAAAATCGAGGCTGAATTTCACCAGATTTCGGCTACATCGCCTGACCTGAAGCCGAATGAAAATGTCTTTCACCTGGTAAAGAAAAGTCTCGAGAATGAAGCAATTGCTGATAATATAACGTACGAAACTTTCCAAGACTTTTCAGCGCGGGTTTTAAAACCCTTGTAAAGTCTGTCAACCGATGTAATCGATGGTACTATTTCAAGCCTGTCAAGTCGAGTAGATGCTGTTCTTAAAGCAAGAGGAAAAGCAGGAGGAAATCGCATAAAATACTAGGAGTTCTATCTTTTACTGTTATATATAGTAATTCAAGGCAGAGTGAGGGCAGTATTGATCAAAATAGGGGTAGCTATTTTCGCAAATAGACAATTATCTTGCTGTCAACAAGTAGATTAAATGCTAAGTACAATTACACGTCTTCACAGCGTGACTCCAATGGTGCAGCAACGCAAAATTACAAACAGTGTTCCCTTGATATTTCCTAAGTATTTGCCAAGGATGCAGAAATTTTTGTTTTCGGATACACAAAGTGGTTTGCATTACTTGAATAAATGCATTTATTGATTATAAAATCTTATTTAGGTCATTATTGCTAAATTAAGAACAGTACTCCACAAACCTAGCTTAAATTCCTAGACTATCTCACTGAATTCTTTAGGAAAATGGGGAACACTGTTCAAAATCATGCAATATATAGTTATAATTTATTTATTTCGAAGCAAATACGTTGACCATTAAATATCATTATCAAAGATCGTTATATTATTTGCAAATATTAAAATTTAATAGATTTACAATAAATTTTTTGATGGAGTAATGTATGGACCTATGACTTTATGTTATGCATATCTTGGCGTGAAACATTATAGGTTGTAAGTGCTTATTACGTCAATGACTAATGCGATTTAGTTATAACTTGTAATCTAAAACAAACTTAGCAAAGCAATGTCCACATGGTATTCAGTCGTCAAATGTAACTTGTGAAATATATACAAGACCACAAATTACGGCTTAAATACTTGTTTCCATCTCATTATATTTTTCAAAATGTGCACACGCCCATAATGTTGTTAGATTGAGTACGATTAAAGTGAAAATTCTTGAAAAGGATATATGTTTGAAATAGCGAACTTTAATATGTCATTATTATTGTATTTTATTATTATTATATTATAAATGTTTATTATTTATTTAGACGCACGTTATTAATACGCAAAACATTATTAAAGGTCCACTAACGGTTCAAGAATTAACGCCGATGTATTGTGATGAAATAAAAATTAAAATGTAAGATAATGCACATTCAGACTGTCCGAATATAAAAATGAAACTAAAATTTATGTACATATATAATTTTGACTCAGAATGTACCGAAGCATTATTTACGTGTTTTCCACGTATATTGGGAGGCGTGTCCTAGATGATTTCGTTGGGAGTTATTGAAAACCTAGCGTGCGCGTCGTAATGTTGATAATTATGACGTCATATGTGCGGGGTGTTACTATGAATCATGATAATCCCGTACGCGTATATTAAGTGAGGCTGACTAGAAAATAAAATTGAATAATATGCATTTCGGTAATTAGATTCATTTAAGGATGATTTACACAAGAAAAATCATAGCAAAGACAAGGGCTTTGGTATTTTATTATAGAAAGGAATCGGGTTTTTCGAATAGTGAGATCGCGAGAAAATGTCATATAAGCCCTTCATCAGTAGCAAGAACATAGAGGGAAGACCAACAACCAACTGCGCTGAGATCTAAACAGTTAAAAGGCAACAAGTCGCCCAAGAAAAGTTGACGAGCGATCGTAATTGTCGCTATTTTGAAAGGATTGGAAAGGTGTGGATCTCAAAGTTCCCTATAAGAAAATGAATGGCAATTTCTTTGCAGAGTTCATTGGAAAGCATTTTAATACTTGTTTTGCAAAGTGCGGACGTAAAAAAAACGATCGTCGCCTGTTTCTCATGGATAATGACCATTTACAAACGAGTAAAGCAGCGCGAAAAGCAATGGAAAAAATCGAGGCTGAAGTTTCACAAGATTCCGGCTAGATCGCCTGACCTGAACCCGACTGAAAATGTCTTTCACTTGGTAAAGAAAAGTCTCGAGAATGAAGCAATTGCTAATAATATAACGTAAGAAACGTTCCAAGACTTTTCAGCGCGGGTTTTAAAATCCTTGGAAAATCTGTCAACCGATGTAATCGATCGTACTATTTCAAGCCTGTCAAGTCGAGTAGATGCTGTTCTTAAAGCAAGAGGAAATCGCATAAAATACTAGGAGTTCTATCTTTTACTGTTATATATGGTAATTCAAGGCAGAGTAAGGGCAGTATAGATCAAAATAGGTGTAGCCATTTTCGCAAATAGGCAATTAGCTTGCTGTCAACAAGTAGATTAAATGCTAAGTACAATTACACGTCTTCACAGCGTGACTCCAATGGTGCAGCAACGCAAAATTACAAACAGTGTTCCCTTGATATTTCCTAAGTATTTGCCAAGGATGCAGAAATTTTTGTTTTCGGATACACAAAGTGGTTTGCATTACTTGAATAAATGCATTTATTCATTATAAAATCTTATTTAGGTCATTATTGCTAAATTAAGAACAGTACTCCACAAACCTAGCTTAAATTCCTAGACTATCTCACTGAATTCTTTAGGAAAATGGGGAGCACTGTTCAAAATCATGCAAGATATAGTTATAATTTATTTATTTCGAAGCAAATACGTTGACCATTAAATATCATTATCAAAGATCGTTATATTATTTGCAAATATTAAAATTTAATAGATTTACAATGAATTTTTTGATGGAGTAATGTATGGACCTATGACTTTATGTTATGCATATCTGGGCGTGAAACATTATAGGTTGTAAGTGCTTATTACGTCAATGACTAATGCGATTTAGTTATAACTTGTAATCTAAAACAAACTTATAGCAAAGCAATGTCCACATGGTATTCAGTCGTCAAATGTAACTTGTGAAATATATACAAGACCCCAAATTACGGCTTAAATACTTGTTTCCATCTGATCATATTTTTCAAAATGTGCACACGCCCATAATGTTCTTAGATTGAGTACGATTAAAGTGAAAATTCTAAAAAAGAATATATGTTTGAAATTGCGAACTTTAATATGTCATTATTATTATATTTTATTATTATTATATTATAAATGTTTATTATTTATTTAGACGCACGTTATTAATACGCAAAACATTATTAAAGGTTCACTAACGATTCAAGAATTAAGGCCGATGTATTGTGATGAAATAAAAATAAAAATGTAAGATAATGCACATTCAGACAATCCTGGTCAATAATCCTTGGCGCACTTAGTCGAAATAGCATAACCTTTACTTCATTTCCGATTACCATATAAATATTTGCCAATTTTATACAAAATTTCATGTCCAAACACCCCATATCCCCCTTATCAATGTTGTGTAACACCTTGGACGTATAACACACTACAGACAACATTGAACGGGGGAAAGGGGGGTTGCTATGCTTGTTATTGAAGTGGGAGTCAAATTTCGCACAGTCAGTGTCAAGTGCGCCAATATTATTGACCAGGATTGTAGAATAAAGCACCTACTTGTGTTGCTTGTAGTACGAAACCGCACTATATTGGCATGCCAGCATGAAGTACTTTTCAAGAGCACAGGCCAGATCGAAATTACAGACATAACAATATATACCACTTCCTTGGAAAAAGCAGGAACTGCTAAATCAAGTCTAATATTGTAATATGTTGTTTATTCAAGCAGCCATATTGGACAACCACAGTCGCCCAAGATCTCTAATTATCACGCTACAAATATTACATGAAATACTTCGACAGACAGTGAGGCAAGTTGAAACGATCTACTTTATTCCCACATGTTGCGATTCAGAACATCGCATGCATAACGCAATAAATTATATACCTTTTACAGTTATATATTTAACGTGCTATGTAAATTGGTATAATTGTCATATATATATATATATATATATATATATATATATATATATATATATATATATATATATATATATATATATATATATATATATATATAATATATATACCCTTATTATAGGAAATTAACGATGCACTTTATTAACGCGGAGCAGCAACCTAATATGTGCAGAGAGGGGGTTTTGAACTAAATTTTATTTAGCGCATGGAATTGTGGTCGTGCGCGCTTTCTATGCGCAGAACACAAATTTTAAACTCGCTCGAGTCTTCGAATTTTTGTCGAATTTCTAAAGCTTTTTCAAGTCTAATGTTACGCTTACATTTGTTTTGGACTTTGGCTACTGATAGTTCTATATTTTTATAAAGTTTTGGTTTCTTAGTGTGATAGTGGGGCTGGAGAAAAAAGGGGGGGGGGGGGTGGGCCACCATTTTCATGCTTGCAAAAAAGGGTGGGCCAGAGAAAATTGTGCAGTACATTAGGGGTGGGTCATGTGTGAATATGTTTCAATTTACACTGTTAATTAACCCATAAGCGACAACACTTTCCCCTTGATGAGAAAAATAGTCTGGCGTTAGACAGAGTAAAATAATCTGGCGTTAGACAGTAAAATAATAAAGTGGGGTGCATCAGGGCACAATGCTACTCAATGGATTAACTGTTAAGGATTATTCAAGCTCACACAATGCATGACCAACCTAAACTTTTAGTCATATTACACAAACTTTAATGTATATATAAACGCAGTGTACTAAACTTTTTTCGTAAGTTTTAATGAAGGAAGTAATTAGAGGACGAGTATTCAAAATGGTTGTTATATACCCCAGGGCCGTAGCAACCAGGGGGCCCCAATAATTTGCTAATAATCATTCTTTTTTCAAAATCATGCAGACCTTTATCATTTAATCCATGCAAAACTGCAAAGAATGAAGATATTACCCACACTTTCCTGAAACTTATCCAAAATATAGTTTAAATATAAATTAAATACACCTTTGCCCATTTAGTACTACTAAATTGTAAATTTTGACATATTAAAACGCTGTTTTCTGACCATCAGAATTCTGTGAAATCTTCCCCAAAGTTCAGGAAATGGCATTTCAGAGACTCTAAATTAAAAAATTTCCTCGGGCCTTCGGCCCTCGCATTCAGCCCCCCAATCAAAACGAGCTTCCTACAGCCTCGTACTCCGACTCCTATGGTGAACATATATGTCAATAAATGTAAACTATGGAAACTACGATTATATATAGGAACTAAAAAAGGTGAAATATTTTGTGGGACATGATATAAAAGGCGAGAGATTGAAAATGGGTAGAAAAGGCAACCCATGTATACGCATTTCAACATACTCAATAGTACAGTGAGTTTGAATGATTGTGATGGTAAGGGTGGAGTCGTTTATCTATCGTAGTGTGATCATATGACTGTAGATGATTGCATCCTAAATGGTGAAGGGAGCTTAAATGACAGGGATAGGGACGTTTGGCAATAATAAGTGATCTGTAAGGGTTAAATTAACGATTACACACTGTAGGGTTGGATTCTACTTTATTAAAAGAGCCGTATGTAACGTTTTGGTGTTTTCCAAGCAATAAATCATGTATGAAACTGAATTTGAAACATGTAAAAATATCACCAATAGAAAGTGATCCATGAGTTTCCCGCCTGTTGTTGTCTTTTAGCAAAGGGTGGGTCATTAATTTTTGTGCATGACTTTAAGGGTGGGCCATTGATAATTAAGCCTTATTCCAGGGGTGGGCCAAGGAAAAATATACAGTTGATTTGATTTCTCCCCCCCCCCCCCTATACTTTATGACTGGTCCCTAATTAGTATGGAAGTAGAATATATTATGCCCGTAATTTCTGGAATGCAATATCGAAACCACAGACATTAAATCGGCTTTAAAATGATACTGAAGTCTGAACTTTTGTTGCTTGTAACACGAAACAGTTAAGTATATACATTGGCATGACACCAAGCGAATTTAAAGATTAATATCGACATCACATCCTTTTAAAACAAAAATTACTCAAACGATACCAAATTTTCGAAATATATTTGTAAATTAAAAGAATATATTAAACAAGATTTCGAGATAACTTGGTTAACCAGACATGCGGGGCGGTGCCCTGGAGCATGCGTGAAACAATTGCACCATGCAGAAACGCGAAGATTTACTATTTTTGAATAAATACGTAGACTTGTGATTCCGAACAAACTAACAGACTAACAAATTCGATCACGCAGCGAATATAAAGCTAGGCCTAACTTTTCGTTTGAAAACATGCAATTTCTTACACGGAAGAATAAAAAATATATAATTTAAGTTTAATGATTGAAAAAGGAAAACGATTTTTCTTAAATAAAAGATCGGAAATAGTTTCGGCCTGTAAGCATAAAAGCAAGTTTCAAATAAAAAACCTAAACAAAGAAAGGAATTGCATGCACTGTGTGAATGCCCACGTTTCGACCACAGCCATATATTAGCAGCTCAGTTTTTGGTATTGGTTGATAATACCACCTTGAATTCCCACACTTTTCTAGGAAGTATATTGTTGCTTCGGAATTTCAGGAACTACAAGCGACCACATAAAACAGCCCCACATGTCAAGAGATACATCAGTTTTCCGTCTGGCGCTCAAGACTTAATACAAGCAGTTTACGAAAGAGCCATGTCCTATATTATGTCTACGTCGCTTTTGTTGTGCTTGGTTGTTATTCTAGCAAATCTCCCGCGTCACAAGACGATCAAGCCTTTTTGGAGAAATCAAAAGAGTAAACCGAAACCAACTTTATTGCCATCAATTGAAAAGGATCCTGAGTTTTACAGAAGTAAGTTAAAATTTGGACAAACGTAACAGTGTATTAATAAAGTATACTTTCAATCCTCTTTACTGCAGCTGAGTTCTGCTTTTATTAAGCAATAGTTAAGTATACTACTTGCAAGTAGCTCGAATGTGATCGCATACATCGAATGCATGTGAATGGCACCTCCCGCTGCCTTCATGTATACAAGAACCCATGATTCACGGATTACAGCTAAATTCAATAAGTTAATTTAGTTAATAAGGAAATAACACCGTTAAGAAAACGGTCACGCATCCTAAAAAATCCTAATGGATTCTAGGATCTGTATTTTTAAACCTGGTTTCCACATGGTCGTAACTGTCGCAAAGATCGAGTCACGATATTTCTCAACAGATGAAATACAACAGTGTAGAACTGGGAATAGGCAGAGTGGTTATAAATAGGGAATACTTATGATATGGGGTTTTCAGGTAAAGCTATTATAATCTGGCCGTTTAGAACGATCGTGACTCTATAGCTATCTTTACGACTGTTACGACCATAAGAAAACCTGGCTTAAATCTTTCAAAAATGTACTCTACATGACTGTTGCATTACGTCTCAACAGATTTCCTGAATCTTCAGTGTATTACATTCTTCACGCCTTCACCGTATCTAAATTCGCGTGGTAATAATTTTCACTCAGTCTTAAATATTCGCAGTTTATTTTCGCGCGCCTTAAACGCAATATTTTCTGCAGTTTTAATTTCTTGTACCTACCCAAATGATGGCTTGGCTTGTTAAAATGACATTTTGATACTTGACTGTCTTGATTCAATTAATTGGTTTGCTGGTTTGGTAGAGAAAGGTAAGCTCGGTATTCGATTTCTTTACGTATCATTAACAACGAATCTAACAGGTGCCAATTATGATGTCAGGTCGACAGATTTGCTCCATGCTATGTCATGGAAAAATCTGAACGACAGACATAAAATGAATAAATCGGTCTTGATGTTTAAAATATTAAACAACCACTCAGCTCCGAACTTAAAGGATAAATTTGTAACAAGAGACATAAATCTTAGTACTAATTATAATCTCAGAAATGCTGATATAAATCTTTCAGTTCCTAAACCACGTACTGAATATTTAAAAAAGAGTTTTGGATATAGCGGGGCTGTTCTATGGAATAGTTTACCTACGCAGGCAAAGCAAACAGAATCTTTAAGTAGTTTCAAAATTTTGATAAAATAATGTGTGCTACTAGTCCGTGTTTTGTGACCCGATATCGTTCACTTTCATTAAGCATGTCTTAGATCTGAAATATTTTTACGGGAACTAACACTTTCCAACACGCTGAGTTCAAATCCGAAAAGTTCCCACTCCGTAGACCCGCAGTTTTTTCACAAAATGCTATTTTATCTTCGCTAATTTCACAACAAATTTTTTCATTGTTCAACGATACGGATCGATGACGATACACGATTATGTCACTCAAAAGGACGAATTTCTATTAACCATTCTTCCTTTTAACAAAAGATCGGTTTTGCTCGAATAATTTTGAGTTATGTAATCTTATGCGTGTTGGACGTAAACAACATATCTTGTCTATAACTTTGAGAAGGTACAGATAACGCTTTCAAAAATCATCAGTTCTAGAGATATCTCTATAAAATCACAATGACGTTAATGTCAAGTCTTTTAGCTATGTCACTGGCCTGAAAAATAACTCTTTTAACGCGATCAAGATATTTAAAACAAAAGTAACGCGAAGCCAACGTAACGGCAAAGATAACGCTAAAACGAAATATTGTCGAATGGTTGCAGGTAGAAGACTTACGACAGGATCAATCTTAAATAACCTTAAACTATAAGAATAAATGTTCACATCAAAGACAAAGATCAGTCACAAAGTATAAAATACGCTCTGCAAACTTACCGCGAAGTGGAGAAATGTGTGCCTGAGCTGTTTATTTGATGATTTCGACGTATATAGAAGCCCTCTTTCCAATAATACTCGCTTATCGCACAGCATAACACCAACTGATGTAATAGTTCAAATGCAATGAATTACGTCTTGAATTACGTCTTGGAAACCGTGTTGGAAATTTCAGTGTTGATCCATTACATATAGATTACCGTTTTATATCTTTGTATAAAACATTTTGATCGCATGTAAGGAATTATTTCTCAGCCCAGAGACATAGCCCAAAGACTTGACATTAACGTCCTTGTGATTTTATAGAAATAGATCCAGAACTAAGGATATTAGAAGGAATTATCTGTACCTTCTCAAAGTTGTCGACAAGATATGTTGTTTACGTCCAACACGCATAAGATTACATAACTCAAAATGATTCGAGCGAAACCGGTCTTTTGTTAAAAGGAAGAATGGTTAATAGAAATTGGTCCTTTTGAGTGACATAATCGTGTATCGTCATCGATCAGTGATGTTGAACAATGAAAAAATTTGTTGTGAAATTAGTGAAGATAAAATAGCATTTTGTGAAAAAACTGCGGGTCTACGGAGTGGGAACTTTTCTATGGGGCGCCAAACCTGACAAAATAAAAATGGTTCGTGATATAAAGTATATTAAAATTTACCCCTCTGATATAAGATATGATACTTGAGGTAGCTCGTGATATAATGTATAACTTATGTACACATCAATATATAGGATATAACCTTAGTGACACAATATACAGAGTATACTTTAACTGTCCGCGATATAGGTTATAGAAATAGACTGGGGCGAGTTTTTAATTATTCATGTGCCATTTTAAAATTCACTTCCGGCTTCCGACTGCATCGTTCAAAAGTGAGCGAAATTGTGGGTGATTCACCACATTATTAACACTTGTCCTCATATTATTAGTATCATCAACAGTTACGGGCGCCGAAGTTGACGAGCTTTCTCCACTGAACGCCATTTCTCTTTCCGCCATGATGCTAAAATATCTTCTAATCTATTTACTACATTTCCCGCGTTAACTCATTTCGTTAATTTATTACTGATTAATTTTCCTGATTAAATTTCAAAGCCGGAAGTGAATTTTAAAATGGCAGTACATGAATAATTAAAAACTCGCCCCAGTCTATTTCTATAACCTATATCGCGGACAGTTAAAGTATACTCTGTATATTGTGTCACTAAGGTTATATCCTATATATTGATGTGTACATAAGTTATACTTTATATCACGAGCTACCTCGCGTATCATATCTTATATCAGAGGGGTAAATTTTAGTATACTTTATATCACGAACCATTTTTATTTTGTCACCTTTGGCGCCCCATACTTTTCGGATTTGAACTCAGCGTGTTCGAAAGTGTTAGTTCCCGTAAAAATATTTCAGATCTAAGACATGCTTAATGAAAATCGTTTTCTAGGCACTTTTCGAGGTCACAACACACGGACTATACAGAGTCAGGCATCGAATAGTTTTTGTTTTTTTAACTTTTTTATCTACGTATTTGTTATTCTATGTTATTCTATTTCATATCTAATTTATATTAGTTTTTAGAATGTAATTTGTGTGACGCCCCTCATGAAAATCATCAATGGGTGATGAGGGAAGCGTGGTTAAATAAAGTTTTACTATACTAATAAAGTTTTACTAACGAGCTGCGGATTGTAAGGGATTGAACTACCTGAAAAGTACAGGTAAAACGTCGACGTTTCGAGCGAAGGCCCTTCGTTGGGAAGTTTCCCTTCCCTGCAGCAGCATGCTCTCTGTTAATTTAAAGCGGTTTTCCACTGGGCGAAATTTTTCGACCGAATCGAAATTTTCTTTTGTCTTACAAGCACTCAGATGGAACTAACTGAAATCTTTTTCCGCCTTAACGCATATAATAATATACATGAAAAAATTTCACAATTCTGCATGATTGGCTTAAGCCAGTTTTCCATTAGGCGGAATTTTGCGCGCGGAGCGGAGTTTCACTTTGTCTTGTGATTTCTCGGGTGGAACTAATAAGGAAAGACTGATGCAAAATTCCGCTCCGCGCAGAAAATTCCGCCTAGTGGAAAACGGCCAGTTTTCCATTAAGTGGAATTTTGCGCGCGGAGCGGAATTTTTCTTTGTCTTTTCTAATTAGTTCCACCCGAGAAATCACAAGACAAAGAAAAATTCCGCTACGCGCGCAAAATTCCGCCTATAATGAAAAAAGAGTTAAATAATTACTTTAAAGCCAAAATATCCGCCATCTTGAAACGTCATTGTTGCCGTGGCAACGGCAGTTGCGTAACCTTTGTGCAAGAATTCTTTAGATGTTGTTCTATGTAAGCAAGGTACTTTTTGTTTATCAACAAGTAATAATTGTCCAAAAATGCTCATCTAAATTGTGAATTTTCCATTTTTTAAAAACTGTATTGAGCCACCTTAAGAGCAGTGCAATTTTTTCGAAATACAGGGCCAAATAACAGGGCCAAAAAATCAAATACAGTGGAAAAAAAGAAACGCCGTGCAAATTTCTTAATTTTCTTAATTTTTATTTTTTAAATTTCTTAATTTATTAACGAGTAATAACACGTGGTTTCTCGTGCTATTTGAAAAAAAACCCAAAAAACTCCGCTCGTTCATGTTGCACTCGAAACTATACTATTACCTATACATATACAAAATTCATGATTTGTGTTCATAGGTAAAATCTCACATTGCGATAAGTGGGATCTTAGTTAAAATTTTCCATGTGAAGATTTTATCCCAATTGACCAGGATGGACATTTTTTGCCGATTTTGATTTTATTAATAATGGTTTCAATGCGCCAATTAAGCAAATTTCAATTAAGCAAATTTTCTAAAACAATTAAGAAATAAACCAACAATGACACACACAATTTGTGGGAAATTGGTTGTTGAGGAGAAATGCTCCGATTATACTTTAAACTGTGGCCAAACCTGTCGCCCCACAGACTCACTATTACAGCAATATGATTATGATATAATTATATTTCCTCAGCCTCAGGGGGTCGTGCATAGTTCCCCCATGTTGGACTTTACCCAAGGTGTAGTAGCTCCCGGTGATGGTCATTGTTTACTTTAAAATACACTAATGTAATACATTAATTTGTGTGAGTCTATGGGGTTGAGGACGCATGACCTTTGGGAGCACTCCATCCCCAACTGCCAATTTTTTATTTTTTTTATTTTTACAAACAGACTTGCAAAGTCAATTCCAATACTGTGTATTACATGTACAAAATCTAGACGCGCTTGTGTGAAGTATTAACCAGTAACTACTCTATATACTTTATTTATAACACTGCATGAATTGCAGTCCATGCAAATCTTGATGACGGATTGCACAACAAAACAATACTTATAGATTTTTATCAAAACTGCGTTTGTATCAGTTTGTGGTAATATAACAAAACATAAAATTTTGAAAGTTTTGAAAGATTCCTTGCACGAGCGCTATCGTGCAAATGCCGCCAAAATTAGTTATCAAATTTTTGGGTGACGTCTGTGTTGCTTATAAGCTCACTAATATAGCATTAAACGGCATAGTAGGATACTCAAACAAAAAAATAATAGCGAAGCGGGATATCATAGGCGAGATAATAACAGTCATATGAATTAAAACAGAAATAATTAATTCCATTCAGGTGAGCTTCCCGACCAACGGGGCTCAAATGAACACAGGCCATAATAGCTATAATACTTGCATATTATACATAACGTAATTTAGAATAATTTCTCATTTGCTTGCCTTTCTTCCAGTATTTTGTGTTGCGATGGCGTTGACACGCGGAATAATTTCAGCGCATATTAGAGCAGCAAACTTTTTTGCGCGCATTAGTTTTCGCTCAGTTTTAATTTCTCGCACAAAGGTGAGCACGAATTGTAAAGGCGGTTCTCTTCGGATTGTAAAGTGCGGTTCTCTTCTTCTGATGGTTGTGAACGCGAGTAGATCAATTATGAATGTTATAAGTGCATGTACCTCTGAACAGGGGCGGGAGCTAGAGGGTGTGGGTGGGGGGTGGGACAACCCCCAGTCATCAGGTAGCCGGAAAATCATTGTACTCCAGTCGGCAAATTGTTTTCACAGTCCGCAAAACATGAATTGGATAGGAAGGAAAAAATGAAATATTATAGTGAAACTAATTAAAACCTAATAATTATTGCTGAAATTTGGAGGAAATTAAAGGAAGAAGGGGAACGTCATTCCAAAAAATGATGGGAAATAATTATATTTTATGTTTAGGCGCTAACCCGCCCCCTCCCCCCACCAATCCGCGCCAAGAATTGGGAGGGGGAGGAAACATTGATTAAGGAGAAATTTCTTTTATATACAATGGACATGACTCGGAAAAATTTCACTTAATCCCACACCCCCTCCCCCCCCCCGCATTAAATAAAATGGGGCTAGCGCCGCCCCTGACACTGAGGCCTGTTTCAAACGTCGCGCTTCTCATGTGCCGAACGCATTAGAAACAATAGATAATGAGGCATTTCAGCTCATTATCTATTGTTTTTAATGCGTTCGGCACATGAGAAGCGCGACGTTTGAAACAGGCCTGAATCAATGGTATGTACTGTACGCTCATTCACTCGTTCATATCCATCAGAAGAAGAAAATCGCACCTAAAATCGCAGCAAAAGGGCAAGTGTACATGGGCCTTATTAATACGGTGCAATTTTGAATACAAGTACAGTATAATTCACACGTGCTCTCACGAGTGATCAAAGTTTGCCAAACAAGCTGTATATGATTCTATTTAGAATTACGAGAAGAAATTCCTCCCAAGAATGAAACTGCCAAAAAATTTATAAAAAATTTCCTGCGCATACGTCACCGCGGCAAAAGATCGAGCCATATAGAGGATGTCGTAATCGTGATGGATGGATCCGGGTCGATCGGCTTGTGTGAATTCAAT
This sequence comes from Paramuricea clavata, assembly GCA_902702795.2. NCBI lineage: Eukaryota > Metazoa > Cnidaria > Anthozoa > Malacalcyonacea > Plexauridae > Paramuricea > Paramuricea clavata. The sequence continues at coordinate 53,962 of CACRXK020000834.1, forward strand.
AATGGAAAGAAAGCTTTGAAAGCTTTAATGCAATACAAACAACCCGGAATAGACGCTAAGTATGCCATGGTAACATTCGCGTCGCAGGCGAGAAGAGACTTCAATTTCTTGCCCCAGTTAGATGCAGCAGCCAAAATGAGTGGTGTCAAGTTTCCTCGTGGGGCGACAAATACTCAAGCTGGTCTTGCTGAGGCATTTGATCTGTTCATAACAGGTAAGAATTGCAGTGCTTATTGCAGCGAAATTTCTTTCTTTTCACTCTATTTTTTCTTTCTTTCTTGCACAGGCAATCACAGTAATAATAGTTTCTGTTACGTTGATATTACGAAGGTTCAGATTTGACTTCCACTACCATTAAGCCGGACTATTAACCAATCAAGTGCATCTGATATATCCGATTAACCAATCAGATGCGTACTAAGAAAGTGCGAGGCAGTGGTAGCGGTAGTGGAAGTCAAATATGTCTTCCCTCTTAACATACAATTACAAATTTTATAGGTCGCGTATTGTTTGCCTGTATTTCATGAGGTAGGCGGCCTCATTCGAATATCTTTGGGTTTAAAGCACTTTAAATATCTCGAGGGATCTAAAAGATTAAGGATTTATTTTGAATGGGGTTATAAGCTACCCTAATTTACTTTTCAACCATAGTCGCATTCAGCCTGCTGTCGAGTGAACATCACGTGTTAATTTTTTCCACAACCCACCTCCGCCCCATGTCTGCACCCATATATATTTTTGGAGAAAACTGCGAGAGGTCCTCCTTTCCGCGAGTTTAGATTTCCGGGCATGCGAATTGAAAGGAGGGACTGCCGACAGCACATCAAGAAACGAAATACACGTTGCCCACACAACGCAAAATTCCCATTGGTCGAAATCGACACGCCTGTCCATCAAATCTGATACGTAGTAATTATGCTATAAATAATTTCCAGACTAAATGTTGATTTTATGAATAAACATGACATTAACGGTTCCTATTGGATAGATTTAATTGGATATAAGTAATTTTTATGCAAAGGAGGAGCCAACTTGACAAGAGCGAAAAGTGGGCATATTTCGTTTCTTGATGTGTTGTCGGCGGTCCCTCCTTTCTCCCGAGGGACTGGTCGCGGTCTATTTGCGAGTGATTTTCTTAGTTTTCATACTGACCAATGAGGCCAAATCCGCCAAAAGTGATCACCGAGGGATGAGAGAAAGTGGCGCAGAACAAAGTTGCACAGTGACCTTTTGATTTTCAAGGCCCTGAGAAACCCTGCTACTGCTGTGATGAAGCAGGCGCGGAGAAAATACTACACAAGCTTTATAGCAGAGAACAGCCATGACCAACGCAAGCTGTTCAGGTCCACAAAGACACTGTTCGATCAGGAGACAGACCTGTCTTTCAACGGTTATCACGATAACATTATATTCAGCCCCACGATTTGGTCCCGCTATGCAAATTTCAACTCATTATCATTATTGATTTCTTTAGAAATTGTGTTGATAGTTTATAAACATGGCAAAAATATTTGCATAGCGAGACTGAATCGTCGGGCTGGCTACGCCACTGGCCATTATATAAAATACACAATCGAGCTTGTTCACAAGCATTGTCTGTTCGTGAGCTAAAATATCTTGTTAAGGCCTGTTTAAACGGATCCAACATTGTTGGACCAACATCATCCAACATTGTTGAAATAATGGCCCAAACGGCTTCTTTTTCAAATATTTTTGTCAAGACTAGGTTTAGAGTTTGAGTAAAGCTTATCTAACCAAAAAGATTTGAAAGAGAAGCAGTCATATCTATTATAGTAACATTGTTGGATGATGTTGGTCCAACAATGTTGGATCCGTTTAAACAGGCCTTTAGAAGCCAGAAATATTCTATCCAAATCAAAATGGGCTTCCTACAATACACTACTATTATTGATTTCCATATATACCTAACTAAGATAACTTGAATATTAAATCTCGACAAAATTGTAGAATAATCCAACGGGATTTAACTTCAGTTGGTCGTGCTTTCGAAGATGGGCACGACAAGAAGACAAAATTCAGCGGATACGCATGCGCAAGGAGCAATTTAGCCAATAGAATGGAGAAATGTTCTCGAGTGAGATATTTCATAATTTCCAGAACGCGCAATATCTCACTCGAGAACAATATCTCACTCGAGAACAATAGGTACGATTGCGTACATGTCGTTAGCCTATAGGATTGGCAATTATTATAGGGTATAGCGCATCCAATCTTTATCTGATATACAAACTCTCCAGCCTCGTCCCTGGCGCTTTGATGTGCTTACTGGTTGCGTGACGCACGCGCGGGAATCGTGTCCTCCCGCGCGCGCGTCACGCAACATCAAAGCGCCGGGGACGAGGCTGCAAACTCTCACCTTCCGCTCAAGTTTGAATATCAGATAAAGATCGACTGCTCATATTTTAACTAGTACTTAAAATACTCGTTAATAATTCATGAAGAAAACACAAAAGAAATGAATGTTTAATCAATGTTTGTAAATCGGATAAAGATTTGTCCTGATTCATATCTGAGAAAACACTTCTACTCCTATTTTAAATAGTACATATTTAAAAAACTCAATAATTCATGAGGACAATACAAAATAAATCACTGCCGTGTCGGTGGTTTCATATGTGATAAAAAATCATGTTCATCTACATAAACTTTAGCTTTGATTTTCTCGGCAAATTTATATTGCAGGAAGCCGCGGTTTCGACTCACGCGAGATTGTACTGCTATTAACAGATGGCCATTCTAATAAAGACAACAACAAGACGGTTCCAAATGCTCAAAAGTTGAAGGAAAATGGAGTAGACGTATTTGTTGTTGCTATTGGCGGACAGCACATGACTGGAATCCACGAGATGGCACACGTGGCCACGTTTCCACCCGAAAACTTTTTGTTTCGTGTGGAAAAAGTCGGAGACTTTTTTGAGATCGTTAAGATGGCAATCAAAGAAGTAGCCCCTGGTAAATACAAAATCCTCAATGAATACAAATCTCCGTGCAATTAAACATGAATATGGAAAAATGTCAAACGTTCAGATGGAGACAACTTGTAGTGCCTATTATATATCTTTACCTTTTCGTAATTCTGGACTTATTATATATCTCAGTTAACGTTTTCTTCGCCATTTGTTAATCATTTTGAATAACCTTAATTTAACTTTACCTTACATATATTCCAATTATGGTTATATTATATTTTTATGCATTTATGTCATCTACGTATAATTACTATACACTTATACTAATATTCTTTTGTAGCATTTGATAAGTATAATAGAATTTAAAATACTCATTAATAATTCATAAACCTTGTGGCAAATCATGTCAGCCATAATATGTCACGTGGAGTGACTTTATATCTGATAAAGCATGTGGCATTATATAATTGTTCATCCTAATTAGTATGATTATATAATGGTTCATCCTAATTAGTATTCTTTTGTAGTCGTATTTTAAGCTATTCAAAACACTCGTTGTCGTGTTTTATCAGACATAAAACGCTCGGCTGCGCCTCGCGTTTTATATCTGATAAAACACTCCTACTCGTGTTTTAAATAGTACGTATAGCATTTTTGTATCTGCTTAGCAGATATTACCATCTTATCTGAACTGAGTGTTTTTGTAGCCATGCAATCAGCGACGACGTACTTTAATACAGAAATAATCCACGCAATCAGCGACGGCCACAATGCTAACATTACAATGACGTCATACTCCGCGGGGCGGAGAAATCCAATATGGCGGCCACAAAAGAGTTGATGTTTTCATACAAAATTTACAAATAAATGTCATTTAAAGCAAGGAACTTGGAGATACAAAATATTCTAATCATAGTTTTTGAAGAATTCTTTTCCAGACAGCACAAATTTATATTTTATTTATATTGAAACGAATTTAAGGAAAGGATATGAATCCATGCTTACTGTAATATTCACGTGAAAATGCTAGAAAGTGAACTAGTTTATCAGCATTAATACTTTTTTCCCTATTTTTCTGCATCGTTTCCTACATCTCATCTTTCTTATAAATGTCATAAAATGTTTTTAACCCCACCCGCGAGAGCACATCTTAAGAATACCCCCCACCTTTTACAACGATAGAAAATAATTGACCTCTCCACTTTTTTATCAGTACTATAAATAATGAATAAGAATAATTTCGTATTTTCAAATAGAATAGAGTTAGGGGAAGTACATTTATTATGCCGAGGGGGGGGGGATGAAGATGTTAAGGAGGGGGCACCGAAATACTTTCTGGCATTAAACGGGGGCTCTGAAAGTTCTCGATATACTGAAGGGGGGGGCTCTAAATTTTTCAAAGTTTTGGTCCAGCAGGGGCCTGGAGTGTTCACTCCCATCATAGTTAATAGAATAGATGGTTTGGAACCTCCACCCCCACTGTGAGATTCAGGCAAAATCATGAGTAAAATTCAAGTTAAAATTTTGACATTTGCAGGTAAAATTTGCGTCATAAAGTAATTATTTTTGTGAAATGATAACCATTTTTGTAAAATACAATCAATTTACATGAAATTTGTTTGCGACTTTGCTTTAGAAAACGCCAGAAATCCAGTCCTAGAGCTTCCAAAATGAAAAAATTTCTGGGGGAGGACCCCCAGACTCCCCTTTTCTCCCAAAAAACGTCCCAAAAACCTAATAAACGTAATAAATGTACTTTCCCTTAGCATTATATAAGGAAGCACTGACGTGCTTGAAATAGAGGCTTTGCTTTGCGCATCAAAGTTTGGCAGAAATACCGAGGCGAGGAAACCGCCAAATGCATGCAATCACATGACTAAACATCACTGAAAAATTGGAATAAATTGCCGCATATCATCATCATATGATTAGGATGATTAGGTTGGGACAGGAATTTTACAGACGTTCAAAAGTTGCATCAAGCTACGTTTACACGCTACGATTTGTCGTGTACGATTGGTATTCTGGCGTATTAAAATAAGTGCTGGCACCATAATTCATTGCCGTTTCGTTAAAAAGAAATTCCAAATGTAGCCAGCTTACGCGTGTTTACTCAATGACATACGCCAGAAAACGCAGCGTGTAAACGTAGCTTCACAGACTGGAGTTCAAAAACCCAATTTGTCAAACTGGGAAAATGTCTATTAGAGCTTAATTCTGAAAAAGCTTGTTAAGGCCCGTTTACACCATATAGGCAGCCCAGCAAAATGTGTAAAAATGCATTAAACGCTTAAAAATACGTATAAAGTTCGTCTCAATTTATTATCAAGCGATTTATTTGTGTAGCTCATTATACATGCAGATTCCGATGTTTACGTCATTGTACTTTCATATAGGATAATATACAATGACGTAAACATCGGAATCTGCATGTATAATGAGCTACACAAATCAATCGCTTGATAGCAAATTGAGACGAACTTTATACGTATTTTTAAGCGTTTAATGCATTTTTACACATTTTCTGGGCTGCCTATGATTTTTAGTGCGATTTTCTTCTGATGCATGTGAACGAGTAGATAAGAGTCATGAATAGATGAATATACAGTACGAACCCGCATGTCAACATTCAGTAACTCATGCAGGGACGTAGGGGACCAGGCTTTGAGGGGCACTTTCGAAAAAAAAGGGCATCATCGGGGGGAGGTCATCTCAAAAAATTTTTTTGCACATACCCAAAAAAATTTTCCGGATATACCACATTTTTTCCTAAATACGAAAAAAATTTTCCGGACATACCAAAAAATTTTCAGGATATATGATATTTTTCTCGGAAATTAAAAAAATTTTCCGGAAATAACATAGATTCAAGTTTTCAAAAGTTCCCTTCGGGTAAAAAAGGCAATCTTATTGAAAATTTTTAACGCAAAAAAAGGGCACTTTGCTCCCGGAAAAAGGGCACTTGGCAAAACTTGGGGGGCCTCGGTTCCTACGCCCCCGAACTCATGCACTTGTTCACATCCACAAGAAGAGGAAATCGCACCTAAAATCGCAGCAAAAAGTAAAAAATTACAAGTGTATAAACAGACCTGTACAACTATTAAGCTTTTGTTTTTTATAGAATACAGAATAATGGAAACTCAAAAAACTTTCATATTAATTTAATATCAACGTTTCCATTCAGTCATAATCAGGATAATCAATATTTTGTTCGGAGTTTCCATTATTTCCGGTAGTTGAGTATAGGACAAAAAGAACCCACATATCTATAGCCACGGTTATAGTTTTATAGCTAAGTATAGCTATAAAAAATATTTTTTGGCTAGTTATAACTAAATTCTAAATTTGGTTGATGTATTCTAGTTTTACATTAAATAGGAAAATCTTTGGGCAAAAATTATTTTTGTTTCTAAAACATTTTCAGATTAACCAGTTACCGTCATAAAAATATAACTATATTTTGCGCCGCCACATAACCGCCATATTTGTTGATTTGACTTCGATTGATATTAAATATACACAGTAATATACAGTATAAGAAGCTTACCTTATCATGTCTTAATAATTAAACGTTTGCTAACTGTACAATTATACCTTATAACGCCGGCTTAAAGACGTAAACAGGAAAATGCGCATTCTCTATTTTGTCAACATCTATAAATTAAACAAAAATAAACATTTATATACTATTATACATATATCAATAATAAAATTATTAAATTGAGAAACGAGGCGCTGGAATAGTTTCTAACGTATTAATTTTTGAGGTGTACATGAGTATTAAAGTTACTGTCATAAACGAATTCGAGTGTGTGCGGTTATAAATAGGGATCGGCGATACCAGCTTTTTCATTCAATACGATATTTACTCAATATTTGCCAATTTTTTCGATATCGATATTTTCCCAACTCGAAAAACCACAAAAACAAAAGAGTATTTTCATCTCTTCGACGCCAAAATCATGCTGGTTAAGATACGTTAAGTTCAACACGTTTTCAACACGTTTACTTTCATGATTGTAACTAACATAACAACAAACTCTGATCCTGCCCGTGGACCATTAAGCATCATAGAAAATGAACAACTTTTTATCATTTTCATGATGACCAAAATCAAAAGAATATCGCAGGCTCAGAAGTATCGAAACAATCGATATTTCTTGCCAGGATCGATACTTTTCTTCAAAAGCCTGATATCGATATCGGCCCATCCCTAGTTATATAATACTGATATATAGCATACTGTATACTCGAGAGGTGGATAGTGCTTTTCGAGCAATTTGATTGGTTGCTCAGCTCCCGTTTCGTTCCGGTTACGGATGAGAAAAGGTTTTCACGAAACGAAGCTGCGGTTCCCCAAAAGACAAAGAAAGCGACAAAGTTTGGTTTAGGCGTTTAGCAGTGTATAAAGGTATAATTTTAAAAACAATTTCTAGCCAATAAAATTACTAAAAGTTTTTAAATGCTGTTTTTGTTACAACTATTACGCGAGCTGTTTTAAATTAATAAAAATTGTTTTGAAATATTTTTTGTTATGGCATATGCTCAAGTATTATGGAATAAACGCATCTGATTGGTTAATGGTCCCTAAATGGTGGCGGTAGTGGAAATAGATTCTGAGTCGATTGTTTTATCAAAAAACAATCGACTCAGAACAGACAAAGAGAGCCAAGACTGGCGGCCAAAACACAAATTAAGTTTAATTCGCACTTTCGTATGGCCACACGGCACAAAAGGCTACGATTCTAGTGCTTTTTGGGAGTTATGTTGCCATGGAAATGATTGCGTTGGCAAAAATTAAGTTTATCAGGACTTACTGTGACTACACTTCGCACCAAAATGTTGTTCATCACATTTGCAAGTACCAGACGAGAAATGACACCCTCCATTTGGCAGACATTCACACTTGTTCGAACATTTAACACCATAGTGGGTAATCTTACAACCTGGGCAAACGAAATTTCAAATTTTAAATCGCTATCTTGGCGGACATCACGTAATATACGCAATCCACTTGAGTACAAATCCCGGCCACCATGATCAAATAGATTTCTAGCTACTTGCTTGGTCTGAAGATCACTTGGAGAATATCATCCAATACATATAATCTACCTGAGTACAGATCTCACCATGATCAATGCAAGTATACGTACGTAGTTTTGTACTTGCCTGGTGTGGACATTACTTGGAGAATATCTTCTAATATATACAAGGTGTATAAAAAACTACACAGTCCGATAATGTCCGCTAAACTGCAAATTGCGCAAAATTTGTGAAAACTTGATGGAAACATGCGTAGTTTGGGATCTGCTAGTATCTTTACTACTAAAATTATTTTGAAAAGTAAATTTTCAAGTGCAGGAGAGTTGTTTTTAAAAACTACTTTAAAATGGCTTGCGCGCAAAAATCGAAGACTTAAAACGCAATTTGAATTATTATTATTTACAATTATTTTCACACGGTAACATCTTCTTAGGGTGCAAATTTAGAAGGTGGTTTACGAACTATGAAAGTACCAGATAATTTGATGTACATTAATTGTCCTGCGCGCGACCTCCAAACCTTGGACTTTTTGGCTACAGCAACCTTTCACGCATGATTTATCACATGTAGTGCCTGATTTTATGCATCATTGGTTTTATGCATGATTGATTTCTTACATACTTTTTACAAAACGTTTCAAATTGCGTTAATTAATAAGCCTTTCATTTTTGTACGCAAGCCATTTTTAAAGTGATTTTTGATAAAGTCATTTTTAAAGTGTTTTTTTATTATAACTTACTTTTTTCAAAATAATTTTAGTGGTAAAGATACTATAGTATAGCTACTATACTGTATTAAAATATATATATTGGATGCTAATCTACCCAAGTATAAATCCCAACATGCCAGGTGGTTTTCCGCTAGGCAGATAAGCATACCATATGAATTAAAAATATCACTCAAGTTGAAGTAGTTTTCTGCTTGCCCATGCAGTGTGAATATCACGGGAGGAACATGAATCAACGTATACCTTTTTCACACGCGATTCCAGTAGTTCCAGAATTACAAATACATTTTCCAGTCACGTGATCACAGATAGTCCCCGGGCATTCACAGTGATAGAGACAGCCGTAGCCATGGCGACCAGCTGGACAACCTACAGCAATGACAATAAGACGTACATACGTACGACAGGCTAACGAACGCACTCGAAGTCTATCCAGTGGCATCATGTCATCGTAGGATATATATATATATATATATATATATATATATATATATATATATATATATATATATATATATATATATATATATATATATATATATATATATACATATATATACATATATATATAATTTCGCTTACCTCAAAATTGCGCAACAGTCTGTTTCATCAGCAAAGAATCATCAGGCGGTATGAAACAGACTGTTGCGGAATTTTGAGGTAAGCGAAATTCTACATTTGCTCTATATTTATGATATATATTGAGCACTCTTTGCGTTTCGTATACACAAACCTACTCGTATATATATATATATATATATATATATATATATATATATATATATATATATATATATATATATATATATATATATATATATATATATATATATATATATATATATATATATATATATATATATATATATATATATATATATATATATATATATATATATATATATATATATATATATTAAGATGAAAATGTTCTAGAGCGTGTATTATATAATTTCCATACCCAGCGCAAGCAGAAAGATGTTGTCTGCCGCGGCTGGGTCTCGAACCCGCGACCTTCGAATTACTAGATCGACGCTCTACCAACTGAGCTACACGGTCAGACGCAGCCTAGACCTTCTAGTCTTGTTTATATGTTTTTAATATTCAGCACTTTTTCACATGAAAAGACTGGGACTAGGTGATTTGGGGGCGGGGCGGAGGAACCAAGCCTAGAAGGCCTAGTGGATTTCCCAACAACAAGGCCAAAACTGCCCTGAAAATGCCCTGGTTGCGAAATGCCCAATTATTGCGTTCTCAAACAGAAGTATTTGCAACTTAACGGC
>CACRXK020000835.1:0-66514 GCA_902702795.2 Paramuricea clavata
AAATAAGTATAAATCATTACAACCAAGCACATTTCAGCGTAATTTTAGGTCCCCATTTGGAGATCTCAGGCTTCGATTTTAGTGTAATTTTGTAGACGGAACAAGAAGCAAAAACCGGTGTGCCGTCAAGTTGCTGTCGTTTATTCACGATTTGTTCAAATGCTCTTATTTTTTGGAACAGAGAACCTGAATTGTACCTTAACTCGCTAATCTAGTTGAAATTTGGAAATAGTCAGGCGTTTTGACTCAGCGCGGCTCTACAATTTACCGAAATTCAACCTTCGATTTTGCTTGAAAATAGCTCTGCACGGGTGAAATGGGTTTCGGCGTCTAGCGAAGCCATAAAAAAGAATTTTCAAAAAATAAATTTATGTTGGACACTTGTATACCAATGCCTTTCAACACACAAAAAATAAAGGAAATCTATTTTCCGAAGTCAAAGTCATCGGACCGCTCTTAGCGGGACTGCCACTTAATTGACAAAAAGGCTTCGGCCGCCATTTTGAAAATCGCTTAGGTGATTATCGCGTAATAATCACCTCAACGGCAACCAATCAGCGTGGAGAATTTTCAATAATCACCTATGTAATTATACTAATTATTATTATTGCTACGATCTAAAAATATGAAAACTCGGCTTTTTCAGTAGATGTCCAGTATTTAAGGTGAAATAGAAACCCTCAGTTTTATACTTACTTGAATAAATAACCAAGACGTAACTAACGCCAGACCACTGTACTGACCATTAAACCGATAGTGATAGGCATAGAAGGCAAAATGATAGAGGTAGAAGAATCTTGAAAACAATTGAAGGTATATAACTTGATGTTAGATATATTACTGCTAGAGCCTAGAACAATGATGTTTGTTCTAACTAACAACGTATTGGGCTGGTTGTTCAAAGCTGGGTTACCCTCGGTCAAAATTTAATCTGCTGTTTTAGCTTATGTATTTCTGCACGTCTGTTTATTTCAGAACTTCAGAGAAGAAAATTCCTACTGATTCAGACAAGATCTCTGAAGAAATATTTCCAAATTTATAAACGAGTTCTTGGGAAGTTTGCTTTGAATATAAGTTAACCTAGAGTTTAGCTAACCCAGCTTTGAACAACCGGCCCCTTGATTACAAATTGTTGAGTTGAGAGACGATTACACTTTGTTGGAACAACTTTTAGTTGAGTCCTTGTAGTTAGCAATCTTGTAGCACAGAATAATTTGTAGTTAGTTTGCAGGAGTCTGTTGAGTCAGCAACCTTGTAGTTAGTTAGGACAAGCAGTGCGAACACACTTGAACTTGGCTTGTTGGTACAATATTGTAACAAGTCTGATGCTGGCCAATCACCTTTTTAAAAAAATAGTATAAATATACCTTAGCCAAAATCGTTTACTTATTCTCGTGTGACAACATATTGCCTCAAACTGATCAGCCACCCAGACAATAAGAATAACATAAAAACTTGTTGTTGCATCATTGAAGAATTCCGACATAATGGCCTCCATTCCTATAGTAAACGAAATAAACAATTTCTGAGTTGAAATAAAGATGTGTCCAATACCATCGGTATGTTTTGACTCGTGATTATAGTGTTTGGAATGGTTAGATTTTTTAGATTCGCACACTGACAAGTGTGTGATAAAAAGTTAAAACAATACTAAGAGTCTAAGACGGTATATTGTACCAAGAGTATATTGGTAATAGCGTAACCCATCTGTGGGCATGGCCTGGCCAGAGTGTGGGCGCATCTGTACTTCGGAGTTTGGTCTGCGCTCCAACGTCATTGGGATTGTCATCACTTGCGGTGTTCTCCAGTTCGATTCGACATTACATTTCGATGATATTTCGATTCATTCGAATCAAAGGAGTACTGTAATGTGATTGACAGGTTTGACTTATATTTTACGATATATTGCTATATGGTGCATCGATTTAGGCATACAGGCATGATTACTCATTCGATTCAACATCACATTTTGATTCCTTCCAATCATGGCATTCGACATACCATTTGGATTAGTTGGATTTGAATAGATAACTCGACTATATGTTGCCTTGTTTAAGACAGAGAGGAAAACTCATTCGATTCGACATATCAATTCGTTCGACTGGACTATACAATAGATATATTGATCATTATATCCGTTCACATTTGTCCCGTAAGTGCGTTAGTTATGGAATATTTCCAACTTTTTACCATCTTACCTACTAAGGAAAGGATGACTGTAAACAATGGTGCAACGGGAAAAGCAATAATTCCGTTCAAATCCATCATTTGTAGAAGATTAACTAAAACAAAAAAGATATTGCAATGTCAGTGAATATCATTTAGACATTGTTCAACTTACGAACTTTCCAGTGAGCTGGTTTCATTTCTGTCAATCGAACAGGTAGACAAACCATAGAGAGCCCAGCAAATATACACTGTTATCATCAAAATAAATACTTGTAAAATTTACCTTTAATAATTAAACTTTAAAATGTATGTCAAATGTTTCAGACTTTGCTATTCAGCGATCACTGGTGTATTCACTACACGTATTCAGATGTTCTAGTCGCTATTTATGTCATCGTATGTCATTATCATACTTGTATTTTAATCGAAGGCGAAGGGTGGCAACCTTTTGCTGTAAAATAACACCTACACACGTTAATACCCTCGCTAGAAAGTTCCAAACAAGAAAAATATCGCAAATTTCTGTAAAACAAGTAGATATACAAATGACTGCAGTGGATATGTTATCTAACGTAGAGTTAAAAAAGGTTTGGCTGCCGAAAAGTCGGAGACTTCCGAAGAAAGCTCATTGACTGCATCACATTATATTCGGAATTTTCCGACATTTCGGCAGCCAATAGAAATTTAGCCGATGATTTTTCCGATAATGACGTTTGTCGAAACACTTTTTATTGAAGAAATTTAAGTATTTTAAAACCTTTTCAACTGCAAAAGGTATTTACAATAATTTACAAAAGTATTTACAAAGTTTGAAAATATATCCAAGGTCATTTGTATCTACTTCTTTAGCAGAAATTTGAGATACTTCTTTTTGTTTTTAGGGAATTACGGTATTAACGTGTGCAGGTGTAATTTTAGCAAAAATTTGCTGCACCCTTCGGTTAAAACAATATTATAATGACATACGATGACATATAAATATAGCGACTGGGTAATCTGCATATTTAGCAAGCTCATACCCAGGGTCCCCACGAGCAAACACCCTGGGTACGAGGTTGCATATGTAGTGAATACACGTCAAGTAAATCGCCGAATAGCAAAGTATGCAGAAACATTTGAAAGACATTGTAAACGTTTAATTATTAAATTTTAATTATATATTTTACAACTATTTATTTTGATAACGATAATAGTGTATATTTGCTGGGCTTTCTATGTCTATGGTCGAACAAGCGTCGCCACGTACAAAATATCGGGTTATGAACATAAATTTACACATAAGCTATGGACTATCATATGATAATTGAATCGACAGTTAATGATCTAAATCTATACTTACCGATAAAAACAAAGATTTGATGATGGCAGTATCGAAGCAACATGGAAATTGAAATTGTCTATAAAACAATCAGATTTCACATAAACACACTCGGCGACTGTAACGCTGGTAATGACAAAAGAATAATAACAATTTCTAGGACTTACAAAGGTAAACATGAGAATAAAAGCAACAATATAGGAACTTCTTGCCATCCATGAACTGACGAAACGATAGTGTTCACCAGTTACTAAATTTCTTAAATAACCTAAAGAAGTAAAATATATAATATACTATACTGTACAAACTCAAAGTACAGAAAGTGTTATTGTGTTTTTCACAAAGATTAAAGGCAAAAGGATTGTCGTTTTCCCACATTTTAAATGCATGGAACAGATTTGCAATTAATTAACCAACCTACTGCTTAAAATGTAAGTAAAATGCAGTTCTGTGCAAAAGCATTCCACATCAGTTATGCAATGCGTGATACATTATTGATTAGCATTTTGTGTTGTTTATTGTGGACCAACCTCTATTGTCTTCAAACTCAGCAAGTCTTTTGATACTTGACATGAGTACATCATCATAACCAAGAAATTCTTTTAACAACAACCGACTGAATGCATCACCAAAACATTCTTCTTTGTCCGGGTCTAGAAATAGTTAGATGCATTTAACGTCATACAGTGCATTGCAACAACTATTATACACAGTATGAACAATAACCACACAGTTGCCTTTTTCTGGAGTGAAGGCATCGTCTTTTTATTGAAAGTACATCTTCTTTTCCTTTGATAAACGTAATTATTATTTATTTAAAAGATTCATGGTTTCTGATTGGCTAACAGCCAACTGTGAAATGGTCATATCTACGCAATAGCTGACCAAATATGGAGTTTTTACATAATATTCAACAGAGTGACGTCATATCGTTGAACATGAAAAAATCATATTCAATGTTATGACGTCACGCTGTGGAAGTACAAATACGAAATGTGGAAACACGACCAAAACTGATGTGGCGCCACCTTCGCCGTGAATTGCAGGTTGTAAGGAAACAACGTAACTTATTAAAGAACATATTAACGTAAACAGCCACGATTACACTAAAGGTTTTGAAACATCTTAATAAGGTATTTATGAAAGAAAAAAGGAAAGATTTGGGAAAAAGAAATGGTCATTAAACACTAATTATTTCTACGAATTGAACCCACAGGTGCGGATGTTTTTTTCATCTTTTAAATAAGTAATAAAACAATTATTGAATTCGGTTTTCGCCAGATATGAAAAATTATCATGCCCTCAGTTTGTCTTATCAACCTCAGCCTTCGGCTTCGGTTGATAAGAGAAAACTTCTGGCTTGATCATCTTCATATCGTGTTCAACCTCAATCAATAATTGTTAATTATCAGGAATAATGAGGAATTAGCGAGACAATGTTTTTTCACATAATTTATGTAATTATAGGTACTACTAGTGGTGTAGCCAATACCATTCTTACAGTTTAAATCCAAAAGAACACTTGTTGCATGTCGTATTTGTATAGCAGAATCTAAAACCCTGGGCAAACTGGGAAGCATTGTTGCGGAAACATTGTTTCCTGCCAATGTTACGCTATGTTTCCCAGAGTGGGCAAACACTAGGAAACATTTGTGAAAAACATAGGTAAACATCAAATGTTTCTGAATTCACTAGGAAACATTTTTGCTTCTCGGGAAGCAAATTTTGTTTCCGCAACAATGTTTCCACGGGTGGGCAAACAGGGAAACATTTGAGGAAACATCGAGAATCACAAATGTTTCACAACAATGTTTCCTAGTTTGCCCAGGACTTAACTACGCTGCAGGGAATGATATTATAGATATCAGAAAGCTGCAGATTGAGAGAGCCCTTCGTGCATGACTAGAGACCTTACGATTTTAGGACGGCAACGCAACGGCTACCAATACAATAGATCATTGCAAAGAATTGAGTAATTACAATATATGAATAATTTAGACATTGTCCTCGCTCTGTTTACAACGCCAAATCACAGATTTTCACGTCTTGATACAACGGCTGCATTCCAAGCCACAACAAGTGCAACTTCAAACTGGGTTTAGCAGAACTCTTCCCAACCATAAAACCCATGTCTTCAACTTCTAAAACTGTGTTAAATTCATACGATTGATAATATACCACGAACTATCTTTACTACCATTTATTTGAAGGAGTTTGTTTTGGCCGTCGACAATGTCTAAATTATTCATATATTGTAATTACTCAATTATTTTCAATGATCTATTGTATTGGTAGCCGTTGCCGTCCTAAAATCGTAAGGTCTCTACTAACTTTCCGAGGAAGCGCATACGCTCGAAACGTCGACGTTTTACTTGTATTCTTCAGGTAGTCGAATCCTTCGCAATCCGCAAACTTTCTGGTGATATTGTCGCTACCTACGCTGACCATTGAACTGTAAGTAATCTGGAACGATAAGTTGGCCACCATGAGCGTTTTCTGCAGGTAGCCCCTTTTTTACAAAATGGATACGAAAAATACACCTTAAAAATCATGTTTACTTTTTTCAAGGCATTTATATTTATCCTAGAGCGCACTTAGACAACACAACTTTTATCTAAGGCACATAAAATAAGAAAATATTGTTTAACTGCCGAAATATGACACGAACAAAACAAAACTCAGCAAAAAACCGCGCGAAAATTTATGGTTTTTCTGAGTTTTTAGACTTTCCAGAAAGAGTTCAGAGACAATTTTATACAATATATGTAGAAAAATATTAGATACAGTTGTTAATGGATGTCCCACATCCAGAAACGTACTTTAATAAGCTAAAATTAAGGATTAAATTTGTAAAAATACTTCGTGAAAAATTTAGTATTTATTTTCGTATACATATACCTGCAAACAGGCTGTACTTGAGCGCCCGAAATTTGGCTTCACTCGAACATAGGCCTTTATCATAGGAGTTATCGTTCCAGTTTACTTATAGTTCAATGACGCTGACACAGACCGTTCGAATTTATATTAAGAGATACGAAATGTTCTCGAGTGGCCATGCGCATGCGTGCGTGGACCATTAGAATGCTAGTTTTCCATTAATTTTCTACATTTAGATATATTAGCCCTCACTAAAGGTGCCCCCTACTTTTAAGACGCTTGACGTGAGCATCCGTCCTCTGGCAAAGCAGGTACTCGTTTTCCTACGGCTACCTTGATAAAAAATTACGAAGTTCAGTGATAAACATACCTAACTTAACCACCATAACAGGAATGTTTAATTTTGATCTTGCTGTTTTAGAAAGTCTAAGAAATCCAAATTCTAAAGAATATTCCATCACATACTCATCTTCATAGGATTCTAAAAAATTCAATATAATTGGCCCTTTTTGTGCATACCCAACCGCACCCCAGCATTACAGTATATACTGTACATTCAGATTGCAAACCCTGCTTTACGATTACCAGATATGTATATATATATATAACATTTTTTGGCATTCAGTAATCAGTTTGTTAGTTGTATTCACAAGATGGTTTCTGTAAAGTTCAAATTATAATAACTGCAAAAGACGTAGATCTATCGCCAGGAAGTTGGTAGAAAAGTCATCCGCACTGACCGAAATGTTAGAAGTCTCGCTAGAAATGTTAGACCTTAAGGTGGAGTTATACGAGCAACAAAATTGCTGCAACTTGCAACAAAATCTGATTTCAACGCATGTTAATTGAAAATGTTTACACACAAATTACAAATCACAAGGCAACATGTGACGACCTTTCTACTTAACATGCGTTGAAATCATATTTTGTTGCAAGTTGCAGCAATTTTGTTGCTCGTGTAGTAACTTCAGCTTTACAGGTACTGCATGTAGTTTTGAACCTTGCATGCAGAAACAAATATATTTATGGCTGTTTTAGTTATATGGAAAAATGTTGGATGTTAACCAGACTACTGTACATAATTATATTGCCACTCTATTAAGCCGCAATTCATCCAACATATCTTTACTCTTTAGTACCCAGAAATTTTTACTCATCATAGGACTACTCTTGTGTGTTTTATAAGCAATTAACAAAGAAAGATCTATATCAGTAATATCACTGCGTTACTATACTTACCATCAAGTATTGAATCGTATGAATGAAGAAGTGTTTCTCTCATGTGTTTAAAATGTAAAGATGGCTTATCTTCAGGAATTGAATGGAATATATCGAGATTAGATTGATTTGTAAAATTACTCGACATATTTTCATACAGCGGCATATCATCTGACTGTGTGTAATTTTTCACCATATCACCCTCGTGGACATCGTTATATCCAGTGTTTCCATTAGTCACAAAAACTGTGGAGTTTTGAGATATTTGAATTCGTAGAATCCCATCCCGAGGCCATGTCTTCTGTACATTGTCCAGACATTTCATTGGTAAGCTTGTAAAGTTAGCATGGATGTAGACAAGTATTGAAAACAACACAATTGCCTGGAAATGAAAATTTGTAGAAGTTCAAAATTAACTGCAAATTGTTTAGTGAGAAAGGAAGGACTGTAAATCTATGACACGGCACCTTTGATCGAAAGGTCAGAATTGTTTCGTTGTATATATATATTTTAGATCTCGGTCTAGTACAGCAAGAAATCGGAATATCCTTTTTATTCACGTGACTGAAAGGAATTGAACCACAGTCGCAACTCGCGAACGTGAATGGCATATACACTAAGTCCTGTGCTATCCCTCCCTACCACCTCATTGAGTGATTCCAGCTAGACTAAATTTTGACCAAAAATGGTTATTTTTCCTGCGCGTAATGCAAATATATACAAAATTTGCGAACTTCACAGGTTATATTTTCCTCATTTTACAATAATTCGCAACCAAACTTTGCAATTTTACTCATTTCAAGATGCTCGTTCCAGCTATGGTAATGGATTTCGTTCTTCTTGTCTAGATCAAAATTTCGTCTATAGCTGGAATCATCCATTTTAATAGCTTCATACTGCATTTATCTAGATAAAGTTAGGAGCTCATGTAGGTAATGTTCGGGGGTGGGGTGCACTTTGCCCCCAAAACAATGAAGACACATATACAATTTCTTGATACAAGATTGTTTAACTGAGAATATAAATCCTAGCAGCATTAGTGCCAGATAATATGCAATAAAATGTAATAAATTGTAAAACACTGCTTCTCCCATTTTTTAATTATGACATCATAGGGCCCCCTGGGCAAGTTTTACCCAGGGCCTCATGCAACCTCTCAGAGGTCCTGTTTTCTACATCTATGTCCAATGTCATTGCACCTTCAAGGGCTATCGCAGTGTATTTGTCAAAGTAAATAACAGAAAGAATTACAATGGGACTCATGTAACAAGTGGCAAATTCTGACTTTATCATGTTTTTTAGCCATCAGGGGTTTGATGTCAATTGGGGCTTTGCCCTGTTTCTTTCTCCTGTTGTCACTGTAAAGCTGATAACTAATTCAATAAATTCAAATTCAAATTCAAAAACTGGGTGGATATAGTGGCAATTCGAATATTTATTATTACCACTATTTGTTGAGACCATTTAGGCATTTACAGTAACAATTTAATATAAAATCTAGGTTCTGGGCTTTCAGAATCATTTTAAGTAAGCAGCTGTGGCTAAGTTAATATTGATGTGTGCATTCTTAGAGCTGTGCAAACTCCGGTTATTTTAGCTCCTGCTCCGGCAGTCAAAACTCCAGCTCCGGGAAGGAATTTTTAAGGAAATTTCATATTTAAAAGTGGAAGCAGGCAAAAGTATTTCGGTGTAATTTCAAAATTTATCTTTTTTAAACACCTTTTTCAAACCATGTACTATTGTTCCCAGTGAACTGCGAAACGACCGTTTTTTTAGGCGCTTTGTCAGTGACAGTTTTGTCAATTACGAAGGACATATTTGTGTACCTCGTGATCACATTTCGTTGCAAGCGGCATGTGAAAAACTGCAAGTTTCAGTTTGACAGTTAAATGAGTTTCTAATTTTATTGTCCAATAAGATGCGTACTTTTGAATTTTAAATCAAAACTACGCACCTGATTGGACAATAAAATTAGAAACCATTTAACTGTCAGAACTGTCAAACTGAAACTTGCAGTTTTTGACACGCTGCTTGCAACAAATTGTGATCACAAGGTACACAAATATGTCCTTCGTAAATGACAAAACTGTCACTGACAAAGCGCCTAAAAAAACGGTTGTTTCGCAGTTTACTGGGAACAATAGTATTGTTATTTTTTTTCTGTGTTGGTGTAATGTACTCAGGTGAATATGATGCTTGTGATGTTACTCTGAGTGTATATCCACACCGGGCAAGCTTGAAAAATATGCCTGACCACGGTGGGAATCAAACCTATGACCTTTGGAATACTAGCCCAATGCTCTTCCAACTGAGTTACGCGGTCAGCTCAGTTCGAGTATGTGATATTTTGGAACAGAATCTAGTTCCTTCTATATCAATGTAATCTAGTAAGATGATTTTTTCTGTGTTGGTGTAATGTACTCAGGTGAGTATGATGCTTTCAGATAAACATCACAATATAATAACAGTGTTTTGAAAACTTAGTTTTTTACAAAATGTGTTCTCAGAATGCTGCAAATGTCATTTCTGGGATTCAAATTTTAAATTTTTTCCGTGCCTTCGGCACAAGCCCCCCCCAATCTTTCATAAAGTGTCTGCCACTGTTTTTATTGTTTCTGACATTTCTGTAACTGCAGTAATACATTTTTGTAACTATAATACATCTTTGATACGTCTTTGCTGTATAGGTAGCCGAAAAGTCAGAAACAATAAAAAATTTTAATCTGGATGATCGTACAATAAATTAATAAAATTTATTTAACTAAAATTTATAGAAACAGCACACACACACATGGGTTTTGAATGGTTTTTAAAGATTTACCATGATACTACCAATGTAAAACTGAACTCTTAAGTTACCATTATTGGTTATTATAGATTATGGTAAAAAACCATCATGACGTTTAATTAATATTTACCATTTATGGTATTTCCTGGTAAATATTTTTACTAATTTACCATATGGGGAATCTATAATAACCAATAATGATAAAGAGTTCAGTTTTTACATTCAAAAATCCATTAACGGCAATTCAAATTTTTTAAAATCCATTAACAGCAATTCAAATTTTTTCCTGTGTTTATAATATCATCATATCAGAGAGAAATATATTTACCCAGTCCTTTTATATAATAACAGGGCTTTATGACTATAAGTAACAATTACATAGTATGTGCAGATTATTTCACTTTGTATCATCATATCAGTAAAAAAACCCAGCTTGCCCAGTTCTTTATAACACATCGCTAAAATAATTATATGCGTACGTCATTATTTTTTCTTCATATCATTGCAAGAAAATAGTTGCAAAGGTGGATGGGTATAATCTAGCCACTGGAAAAAAAACAAAAACAAATTTCTACGGGCAACCCCTCAATGATATATTGTACATGGTCAAATGCCTGACCAGATTGGATTTTTTGTTTTTATATTATTGCTATGCACATGTGAGCATATTTGAATGGAACTTGCACAATACAAATTAAATTATTATTATTATTTGACGGATCAAATCTGAGATTGAAATTTCAAGTGTATGTGTAAGAGATTTTCTTCCTGCAAACAAATGGCCAGAACAGTTAGGATAAGCACAGGTTAGGTTAGGATGCAGGACAAGTTCAGGAAAAATTTATTGTCCGTAAAAATGTGAATGTTGTATGTACGCATGCATACCTTACAGGTTGTTTTTTTAATTGAGTTTTGAAACTCAATCTTCTCACCAAAGTTTCAGTGCAGTAAAAATGAAGTTGTTTGAGTTAAATTTGTGACGTGTGGAAATTAGTTTTCAGTTGGAAACCCGACAATTAAGAAAAAATGGCTGGAATTCATCTCACAACACACGAAAAACTATGAATTCGCCATCTTTAGCCAGTTCATAGTGTCCCTTAGTGCCCCTGCTTTAACACATTCCATCTCAACTACATTTATTGAGTACAAGTGTCGGCCCCCCGGTAGGGGGGGGGGGGTGCAGCCACCCCAGCTATTCAGCTAAACTCAATCTTCTCCGCAAAAACGGACCCAAGAGAAAATCCGGAAAAAAACCCCTGCCTTACTGGAAAGTTAGGAAATTGCGCGGCCGAGATATCGAAAATTTAATAGTAAATATATAGATAGCATCAAAATTGCACGCCCGATATCTCGGCCGTGCAATACAAACTTTCCACGCTGGCATGCGTATACTATGTCAAATTATTAGGCATAGCACATTGGCCGTAGCACATTATTGTGATGTATATTCAGCCGAATATTAACCACAGCGTAGGTTATAGTATTTATTTGACCGCTTGTGTAAAATGTACCCAACTGTTTTAATAGATTTAACGTTTATATGGTTTAGTTGTTTACCCATACATTCAATATTTGAACACCAAAATAGTCTGGTTTATACCCAGCATACAGTAATGAAAACTAATAAATAAAAGAAACAGTTGAAAATACAATTGTATGCACTACCTTTGTTAATATGCCGAACTCTATCAATGTTCTTACAGATGGCGACAGTGTTCTTGCATAGAGAAGAGATATCTTGAAAAATAACACACGAAACAGCCGATCGCGGGCATTGAGCAAAGGATTAAGAGCTTCATTAGGCATTCTGTAACTTTCTCAACTCCACATTCTTTATTCTTTGGATGTAAAGAGCTTAAAAACACTCTAAATCAATGGATAATTGTACTTCGTCATTACAAATGAATTATTTTTCGCCATTGACAACATTTTCAAGATGGTGGCCTTTTGGACTTTACTGACAAAATAACATACTTTGAATGTAGAAATATGGTATCCGAGTTTGGCCGACTGCTGTCCGACACCGATATCGTCAAGTTTATTCCTCTAAAAAGAAGGGGAATTGTTAGAAAATACAATTATTATGTATATAAGAATGCATATAACTAGATAAGGTCAAAGATAAGATCTAGCTTAAGAATTCTAGACGTTCCGTGTCATATCCTTCCCATCCTTCTTCTCGCGTATGGTTTTTGAATGAGATTCGTTTAATAACGTGATGCGAGAATTTCCAGTGGAATTTTCAGAAGCAAACTTGAAAATATGGCGCAGGTCAAGGAGTCAATATCTTCAATTAGAGATGAGCGTCTTTCTAGTGCGTTTAACAGCTTGACTTGTGAGGCTAGAGAACTGTATTTACCTGAGAAAATATGTGAATATCGTGGCCCACCAACACCACTAGAATTTTATCGTAACTGGGTGTGCCCTAATATACCCGTAATTTTCAAGAACTCTATCAATCATTGGCCAGCCTTGCAAAAATGGACGCCATCGTACCTCAGAGAAATGCTTGGGGCTAAAGAAATAAGTGTGGCCGTCACGCCCAATGGCTTAGCTGATGCTGTGTGTGAGAATAAGTTCATTTTAGCTGAAGATAGAAAAATGCTTTTTTCTGATTTTTTGGATATTATGGAATCTCCTAAATTGGGCGAACCTGGAATTTTTTACGTGCAGGAACAGAACGGAAACTTTACTGGTGAGTTTCCTGAGATTATCAGTGATGCTGAAACTGATATAAAATGGGCAACAGAAGCTTTTGGAAAAGACCCTGATGCCGTCAACTTCTGGATGGGGGATTGCCGAGCAATAACATCACTACATAAAGATCATTATGAAAATTTATATTGTGTTATATCAGGTCAAAAAACATTTACACTTTACCCTCCCACAGATATGCCTTATATACCCCACCAGGAGTACATGGTAGCTCGTTATCACCAAAATGAATCTAACAAGTTTGAGATCATTAATGATCCAATGGCAACAGGGCACCCAAGTGAGACAATTCCCTGGATACCAGTAGATCCATTAAACCCTGACTATGAAACATATCCTGAGTTTGCTAAAGTTAAATCAGTTTCTTGTACAGTCAAAAAAGGTGATGTTCTCTATCTGCCATCATTATGGTTTCATCATGTCCAACAGACACAAGCTACCATTGCTATCAACTTTTGGTATGATATGGAGTACAATATCAAATATAATTATTTTAAATTTCTTGAGAAATTATGCCAATAGTTAAAAACACTATCATATCTGTAGGAGTGATGAATTATTGTACAGCTGCAATATTTGTCATCCCAGGTTGGATAGGTGCTGTGAAACCGTAAAACTGGTTTTGAGGAAAAATCCTGATATGTATTTAATAGTTTACCAGTAAAGTGCCCCTGCCTACTGTATATCAAAACACAAATAATTCATAATCATGAAGCTTTAGATTTGAGTAGACATCAAATAAAATTAACAATTTTTGCCAGTTATTACAATTTTGTAATTGTATTGTGTTGTTGATGCATTTAAACTTCATTACCTGTTCACTGCAATATCATGATACTGAATTTTTTTCTTAAAAATTAATAAAAAAGTCTTCTAGCTGGCTTAGTCTTTACGCTGACAGTCAATTGTTTTGAATCCAGTAGCGTGCTGGCCCGTGTTTGGGAATGGAAATGGATATTTGGCACCCCTTTTCCTTCTTGTAATTGTATATGCCAATGGGCAAGTGTCATAGACGCGAGATGCCTGTGGGGGTTTGGGGCATACCCTTGGAAAAGTTTGAAATCAATAGTCCCCATTCTCGTACCCAGAGCCTTTCTTACGCGCGGTGCGACGAGGGGCTCTGGTCAAATCCATAACCGGATACCATAAAAACATGGTAAGAAAACAATATCCGCTGTTAGAACTAGCCAATCAGATGCCAGTTCGGATATGGATTTGGCCAGAGCCCCTCGTCGCACCGCGCGTAAGAAGGGCTCTGGGTACGAGAATGAATAGTCCCTGAAAAGCCATTTCTTGCGTTTTGACGAAATATTTAGATCAATAAACTGCAAATGCATTGAGGAGTAAAGGTATTGGATATTTGCATACAGCTAATTCAAAAAAGGCTGTCCTTTGCAAACTTTAAACTCTAAACTTTAAACTCTAAGCATGCAAAGCATAATGGGAGCATCAGTTTAGAAATCATATATGGGGCCCATTTCTTAGAAACATGGTAAATATCTCCTTACGAGAACAATTCATTCACAAAATAATAGTTGCGATATTCAACGTCTGCATGGTAACCTTGAAACTTGTGCTCCCATTAAGCTTTGCGCGCTTAGAGTTTAAGGTTTAGAGTTTAAGGTTTGCAAAGGACAACTTTTCTGAATTACGAGACAGGTGTGCGAGAGATTATTTATTAAATTATGTTTACACAGACAGTTTAATTATTTTCTAGTTTTATGTATAATGACAAAGTTTGATTTGTAAAAAATGTTAATTTACAAAACTGCTTTTGATAGTTCCATTGACGTCTTTGCCTTTTGCAAACACGTCAATATTATAATATGCATGCGCTCTTTGTCTTCGCCAGTTTTTACTCTGTACTAAGGGGCCGATTACATGGAGCATTTTCAACCCCGGGGTTGAACTCAGCCCTGTTAACCGGGTTGAAATGTTTTGCGATTATATGGACGATTTCAACCCCGGGGTTGAAACGTTATACTATACGTTCGCGGCATCGATTCGTGGAAGTAAAAAAAGCCTTTATTTTGTTTTCTTGTAATAAATAGTCACTACCACGTATGCTCGAATAAGACATGATAATTTCAGCCCTGGGTTGAAACGATTACATGACAAAATTTTCAACCCAGGGCTGAGTTCAACCCCGGGGTTGAAATTTCAACCTTGCTAGCTGAAGCAGGGTTGAAATTTCAACCCCGGGGTTGAACTCAGCCCTGGGTTGAAAATTTTGTCATGTAATCGCGCGTTTGATTTTGATAGAGTTTTGTATTACAGACGGGGCTGAAATTTCAACCCGGTAAACAGGGCTGAGTTCAACCCCGGGGTTGAAAATGCTCCATGTAATCAGAACTGATAAGGATCGCAGTCGCGTACGGCGTACACTATTTACAAAGTGTGGGAAATGCATCGACCAGGATGCGACAGGATTACATCTTTCTTCCGTCGCAGGAGGTGTCTTCGTATGATTCTTCATCATGATCTGAATCATCATGATCGTTCTCGTCATAAATCCATAATATTCTTCTTCAGAATCAGAGCCATCGTCCATCGACATCGTGAAAATCTCAGTTCCTTTTTTTCTTGACTTTGGGAAAAACGAAAAGGGAGCGCGGACGCGTGGTTGAACTTTAAGAATGAAGGTGCAAAGGTGAACAGCTCTTCGGCGCAACGGGATGAGTCGATGCGATATGTCGTGCAGAAACCGGTTATGCTGGCTCAGGCAAGCCTTTCAAGTCGCGGGCATTTTGGAAGTTCTCTGCAAAACTGCAAATGGCAGTAAGGTGAAACGACGAGTCGACGACAATGTATCAAACAATATTCGATTTTTTTCTCTCCGGCATTGGCCAATCGGATCTGAAGTTCCAATTCGGACTGGCGCTTTTGTGTGTGCTTTCAGTGCGGATTTTGTGCAATTTCGGCGCCCCATTTATGCTTTGGCGCCCAGTGCATTTTTTAACTATATAACTACAGTACTGGGGCATTTACTTGCCCCAGGCCCAGTAGTGAAGCACGATTTTCAGATGAACCCCACCCTTTTGATCATTAGTAAAAGGTTAACTTTGTTGAAAATGCATCTGCCTGCTTTCTCATATCCTCTCATTCTCGACATTAATTTCCTCCTATAACAGTCGGCACAGGCAGGGGCGGTGCTAAAAGTGGGTTGTCGGCAAGTTATCTAATACCAGTTGGATGAAAAGAAATACTAATTAGCGTTTGAAATTAGTAGGCAATATTTCACTCCCCCCCCCCCCTATTTAAATAGCGCTAGCTCTGCCCCTGAGCACAGAGTGATTTTTATGTACCCGTATGAACTGTGTGGGGAAAAGGCCCTCATTGAGACTAAGCCCCAGTAGTTGTAATTTCTTAAAAAATGCCCTGTTGGTGCCCCCTAAAACATTTTCGCTGGGCCCCGGCCAGTACGCCACTGTTTGAATCAATTAACTAAATTTATGGACTAGTGAAAATATCGATATTGAAAAAATAATACCGGTAATATCGATATTTTTTCCGCTGCAAATTTTGTTATGAAATTAAATAGAAACACTTTGTTAAATGCAAAACTACATAATGGGTACATTACAAGATGGTTTACCAATAAGTTCTCAGCCAACAATATAAGCATATTTGCTTGGTCAGTTTTATTTATGCTCTCTGTCAGCTTACCATTTGACCTGCTTTACTAAAGAGTCGGCGAACTACTGGCACACATAACCAAATACTTTCGGGCCAGTTTACTAAGTATTTGAAATCTTCGAGCATGGTACTTTCACCAAACTAGGGGGTTGTCGTCGCCATCTATGGTTGGTATTCTCTTCGATATTTATATGGTAGTCGCAATATTTATATTGCTAATTGCTAGTCGCAATTTTGATGATTCACGCAGTGAACGTGCGCATTCATCAAGAATTCTCGCCACATGTAAGGTAATCCAGGAGTCCGACTTTTAATAGCTTTGCAATCCGGAATCCAGACATCGGAGGAAGCCAGAATCCTTATCCTGGGCCAATTCTCTGGAATCCAAGGAGCGGAATCCGGAATCCAAAGAGAGGAATCCAAGGAGCGTTATCCGGAATCCAAGGAGCGTTATCCGGAATCCAAGGAGCGTTATCCGGAATCCAAGGAGCGGAATCCGGAATCCATGGACTGGCATCCGGAATCCAAGGAGTGCATGGATTACCTTACATGGGCCGAGAATTCAAAGCAATTCAAAATTCACTAAGTAATAACTAAAATTAGTAACAATGACAGTAAAAGCATCTCAAAAACAATCATAAGTAATTGAAAACAGTTTAAAAATAATTGTTTATTGATACTATTTATCAAAAAATGAAAATAACTATATTTTTCAATAGTTCAAAAAGTCCAATATTGATATATCAATATTTGAAAAATACTGGTATTTATCGATATATCGCAACAGCCTAGACCTACTTCAAATTCAATAGTTACAATTTTCGAAATGCATTTACTCTGCATTTCATCATACTGTACATGTAAAGTAATTTTATGGCAGTTTATGTTTCCATGCTTACATCTTCAATACTAGTATCAATCATGCTCTGTCCACCAGTTACACTTTGTTCAGCAGCATCACTACTTAATGGTAACTGTTCCTCAGGCTCACCAGGAAGAATAGCAAGAGAGAATTGCTCCAATGTTTGACCCAACATTTGAACACTAAACGTGTCATCTTTCCTCAGACTTAATGCTTTATGAAAATAACTGATTGCTTGCTCACAGTTGCCAAGTAAACTATGAACAAAGCCAATAGCAGAAAGGGTGTGAGAATTTTGAGGTACTAAAACCAAAGCTTGCTGATGATACTTAAGTGCTTCTTCATATCTTCCTTGTTTTCGAATTGCATGGCCAAGATTATTCACCAATGGCTCCCATGTATCCAAGATAACACCTGAGCTCAAACTTTGTACATTCTCAAGAGCTTCTCTGAAGCATTTCTCAGCTTTGGTATAATTGCCATTCTGAAAAGCAATCTGACCAAGTTCATGCTTGATAGTTGGATCATCTGGTGCAATGGTCAATGCCTGATTGAAAAATCTCTCAGCCAACTTTGGATTGTTAGTTTTATTGTATTCAATACCAACATACAGCAAGGGCTGGTATGCTCCGGGCATTAACTTTGATGCTGTAAAATAGGCAGCCATTGCTTGATCATGTTCACCTTCTACTGCAAAGGCATGACCAAATCCTATCCAGGCTGGACCAAAGTTGTGGTCAGTTGTTGTGGCTTTACTCAGGAATCGACGTGCAGCTTCATGCTTTGATATGAGGTAATAGTAGGAACCGACTGCATACCACGACACTGCTTGGTCTGGATAATTATCAACTAACTTGTGAGCAAGAAAAAACAGATCATTGGATTTCTTCAACTCAACCATACATGAGATATGCAATGGTAAGCAAGCACTGTGAAGAGGATCTTTTTGTAACACTTGGCTCGTCATTTTATAACACATCTGAAAATCACATTTGGAGAATTGCTTCTCTGCCATGCATACAATCACATCTAAGCTGTTGCTTACAGATTCATAAGGAGTAAGTAACTTTACAGACTTCTTGCTATTCTGTAGTTTTATTTCGTAAAGGTATTTCAGTAATGGGATCTCTTCAGAAAGGCACTGTTCTTCAAAAGGCAATGAGTTGAGAAATTCAGATCCTTCGTTTGGAGTTAACATATAATGTGACGTCAGTTGATCAAATGCTTCATAACAATGGACATCATTTCTCAAAGCTTCCTTATAACAATCACATGCCATTGTACCATTGTCCATTGCGTCATACACCAGCCCCCTTAAGTGATGGACTGCGGCCTCAAGTTTCTTGCTTCCAGCCCCAAGATCAGATGACAAATTGCTCTTTGAGCATTTCTGTTCCATTTCAAGAACGTCTAAAGCTTCTTGCCATTTCTTACATTCAGCATAACACTTGCCAACTAGATATCTGCAAGCCAAATTACTTTCATGTAGACCACGGCTAGTTAATGCATGCACAGCTCTTTGGTATTGCTTTGTGTAAAACAAAGCTTGAGCAAACCAGTAGACATCTTGAAGCTCGTTATTCGATAAAGACATTGACTTTTCAGCCCAGAATAAAGCTGTTTCATATAAATGTTTATCGATATAACTTCGTACTAAATTTCGGAGTTGAGAAAACGGCACTTTCCCGCTCGACTCCATCTTTCCAGTGATCTTTTTGTTCTTTGTAATCCATTATAATCCCTCTGCCTGATACCCAAATATATCCACATGTGATACTAAATATTCATCATATTCAGTACCAGTTAATATTTTGATAAGATACAAACTCAAAATAGTTTATTCTAATTGGAGGTTTCGACTGATATTTTTAAAATTGGCTAGTCATTTAGTAATTGTGACTAAAATTAGTCGAAACGTAAAAAATAGAATGAAATTATCCAGGGATTTTATATATCATTAACCATAAATATCCCCATTCGAAACACTCAACAACCAACATTCACCACAAATAGCCCCACCCTTCGAGTCGCTACGACACTCATCTAGAAATTTTGTCAATCGATATTTGAAAGCGTCTTTTCACGCAAATACCCACGGGATTTTGCATTATGTTAGTTCTATTTCCCATTTCCTTGCTCGTGTTAAGGTACAGTAAACCTTGAAAGGAGGCCAGTTTGAAAATTCCTCGTATTTACATGTTAAAGCCGTGCTAACATCGTCGGTGCTGCCACAAATAGTAGACTCATAATGGAGGGCAGTACAGCTGCGGCCAAACCAAAGGCGAAATTAAAAGGAAACAAGAAAGAGGAAAAAGACAAGAATCCAAAAGGGAAAGTTGGGAAAGGGAAAGGTGAGTATAGCAATTGCCTCTACATGTTTATGTGTTAGTTTTCTAGCATGATCGCTCCTTGGAATTTCAAAAATTTTATTGAAAACTTTTTTTGCCATAAAATATATTGTGTGCGCACTTGATATTCATGAGCAATAAAAACACTTAAGCTCATTTATGAGATTCAATTGGCAGTTAATATTTTTGTGTTAAGGAGTCGTGCTGAATTATGCCAAATTTGAAGGGCAAGGGCTGAGTTACAAAGCTAAAGTAAGTACTAATTAATACCTGTTTGTGTAAATACCGTATTAACCCCAGGGCAAATAATGTGAATATCTGGTCCTGTGTCCATGGCCACTTATGCTAAATGGGCAAATACAAATCCTATGAAGGTACTACAATTGTATGATAAATTATCAGCTTTAATACGTGCTGGTGTCCAGTGAGGGAAAGGGATCGAAATGTAGCTGTATTTAATTATACATTCAAATTACTGGCAAAATCTAAAACAGAATGTCGAAATGAGGACTGCCATTTTGTTGTGTTTCATTCTTCAATATTTAGATTTCCTTCAAAGTCCCTTGTTTGCATCAGTGGCACACACTTACTGCAAAATATTGCGGTTTCTTTCATCAGTCATTCAAAAGTTTATAGAAATTATTGAAATGGAGCTGCAGTTGCCCCCTCCCAATGTCTGATTGGGAGGTAGGCAGCACACTTGAGATAAATCTTTGAGCATTTTAAGTAACTTACAGATGCTCTTACTCCAGACTGAAATGTTTTATATTGCACAGGAAGTATTTTTTCCTGAGAAAAATGTGCAGAAATTTTCCAGACTAGGGATTCCTGCAGGATTCATGATTATTAGATTACATTGATATCGAAGGAACTAGAACGAAGGAACCACCGTGGTCAGGCACATTTTTCAAGCTTGCCCGGTGTGGATATACACTCAGAGTAACATCACAAGCATTATATATATTCACCTGAGTTCATTATACCAACACAGAAAAATTCATGATTATTA
Organism: Paramuricea clavata; assembly: GCA_902702795.2. NCBI lineage: Eukaryota > Metazoa > Cnidaria > Anthozoa > Malacalcyonacea > Plexauridae > Paramuricea > Paramuricea clavata. The sequence goes on from CACRXK020000835.1 coordinate 20,941, forward strand.
GGTTACATTGATATCGAAGGAACTAGATTCTGTTCTGAAATATCACATACTCGAACCGACCAGACCGCGTAGCTCAGTTGGCAGAGCATTGGGCTAGTATTCCAAAGGTCGTAGGTTCGAATCCCACCGTGGTCAGGCATATTTTTCAAGCTTGCCCGGTGTGGATATTCACTCAAAGTAACATCACAAGCATCATATATATTCACCTGAGTTCATTATACCAGCACAGAAAAATTCATGATTATTAGATTACATTGATATCGAAGGAACTAGATTCTGTTCCGAAATATCACATACTCGAACCGACCAGACCGCGTAGCTCAGTTGGCAGAGCATTGGGCTAGTATTCCAAAGGTCGTAGGTTCGAATCCCACCGTGGTCAGGCATATTTTTCAAGCTTGCCCGGTGTGGATATACACTCAGAGTAACATCACAAGCATCATATATATTCACCTGAGTTCATTATACCAACACAAAAAAAAAATCATGATATATAAATATCAAACAAAATTTGAATTATAAATAGTATTTATACATACTATTGAAATTTAATACAACGAAATAGCAACCATTGTGAAGTACGCATAAGATTCAACATGACATTCAACATGACATTCGATATAGTGTAAATTAACTCATTTCAATCACTCAAACCATAGGCAGCCCAATGTTATGGTTGCCTGCCTTTGCGCGAGCGAGGCATTGTATAGTTGTATTATTTCCTAAGGTAGGCAAATGCAATCAAACTAACGATACATATACCTTCAAACAATCCAAAATACTTCAAATATCTTTACAACTACGCTAAAATAATCACAGAAATAAAATCTACGATACTTTTACTATATACTAACAATATTTTAATGTACAAAACAAATTTGTAATGCGAGAAAAATACGAAAAGTTTTTTCATTTTTTTTCAATTCTTGAATGAGACGATGCTGGCACAGAATAGAAAGTAAGACCAGAAGTCTCACTGAGCCAAAATTATGTCCGTAATTTTTTATGCGCAGGGGCGAGCCAGCAAGTGTAATCACGACGATATCAAACACGAGCAATACGCCATCACTTGATAAAGATCGTTTGTTTTAACCGTTTTTAAATACCACAGGTCCAAATAATGGGTCATCGCAACAGGAAGACACGACTTAAAAACAAAAGCGTAAAATATTTACACAATAATTAATTGCAGAATATGCAGCGTACACTTTGAGCATGTTTTGTGATTTCAAGAAAAAACGTTGATTTGAGGAATTGACGCCAGATTGATGCTGACGAACGCTGACGTGATGTTCGCAGCAAGTGTCACACGTCATCTAGCGTGCGAAATTCGTGATCCGCAAGGCGAAAATTGCGGATACGAAAATGTTAAGGAAAGGTGTACACAGTGAGGCTTCTGGTTATATTTTCTATTCTGTGATGCTGGATTGGCGCTTGACGTTTTTGATGGCGTTTCAAATGACGAATTTCCAATCTTATTGGCTGTCATTTTTACGGTTTTAAAATGTCGAAATGACAGCCAATGAGATTGGAAATTCATCATTTGAAATGCCATCAAAAACGTCGAGCGAGAATCCAGCATCGTCTCATTCAAGAATTGAAAAAAATGCAAAAACTTTTCGTATTTTTCTCGCATTACAAATTTGTTTTGTACGGTACGTTGAAATATTGTTAGTATATGTTTCACGCCAGTTGTACCAAGGATTTATATAAGCGCTATAGCGCATCATATAGTCCAGTCAATCTGTGACCAGAGGTCAAAGAAATTGCAATAGAATTTTTTTCAGTGGTAAAATGTGAGGGAAGGTGTCCTGATTAACATACTAAAAATAAAAAAAAATCCCTTCGGTGGAACATGGTGAAAATCGAGTTTCTCATTGTGGACAGAATGTTCAAATTTTGAAATCATTTTTAGGCAAATGTAACCTACATTATTGGAAAGCTTAGAAAAAAACTAAAATATAGATCATTAAACGGTTATATTCAATTTACTGGTCAGTTTGTCGTTATTCTAGCTCAAAGTTGGAAAAATAGTGCAAAATTTGCACAAAATACAAATTTATGGCATTTTAAATCTTGTATAACTTCGGCTGGATAGGCAAAAGCAAGATAACCGTTTTATGATTTATATTTTAGTTTTTTCTAAGCTTTCCAATAATGTAGGTTACATTTGCCTAAAAATGATTTCAAAATTTCAACATTCTGTCCACAATGGTTTTCTATAGGTAGAAGTAAGAAAAACCATGTTCCACCGAAGGGATTTATTTTTATTTTTAGTATGTTAAAATCAGAACAACTTTTCTCACACTTTACCACTTTACCACTACTTTGATCAGGACCATCTACTTATCGTGATTTGACTGGACTAATAAGATTTCAGATGGTATTCAACATGTACGCACTGCGTACCTATTTTTTTACAATTTGAGTAATTTTTGCGTAGATTCTCATTATAAAAGAATGTTTGTGCAGGAAATTAAACGCACAGTTCAGCCTTTTGAATGATGGTTTTTAAGGCATATTACAACCCTTTTAATTGAAAAAACTAACCAGGAAAATCAATTAAGTATAATTCAAGATCAGTAACTTCAATGTTTTAAACATTTTTTAACATTTTTTAATGTTAAAAACATTGAGTTCACTGATCTTGAATTATGCTTAATTGATTTTCCTGGTTAGTTTTTTCAATTAATAAGGGGGAGCTTCACCTCGAAATTTACTTTAACTTAGGCCAACTTTAACAATCGTTTTCAGGCATGTTTTAAGACAAAATATGCATAAACTATATATTTTTAGAAACTACAGATATTAAGCTACAAAATGGAACAAAAATTTTTTTCAGTGTTCGTAATCAGATTGAAATTTGACACCACAGAAGAGAGTAGTATATAGAAAACTAAATTCTAATGGCCACTTTGCCCCCCCATAAAATCTCTTTCAATATGTTGTGTATTCAAGTGAAATTGCACAGGATGGTAGCTAGGATATTGAACTATGCTCCTATTACCCATTTTTTTGTCATTCACCATGGTTGCTATGGTAACGTATAAAACAGATTGCACATAGAATTTTCACTGTAAATCCTGTTAGAAAATATATATTAAAAAAATGGGTAATAGGAGCATTCTACATACCTTGGGCTACATGTGTGCCAAAAATGGTACATTTTCGTTAAAAGAGTAAGAAGATAGCCTTGGGGGGCAGTTGATGAGCGGCCGAATATCGCAATTTGAGAAAAAGGCAGTTAAAGTCCAAGTAGACTTGAAACTTGTGTTTCTAGTGTTTTTTACTGTTTTAAAGTGTTATTCTTTCCTTGTCTGCTTGCTCTTGCCTTCCTTAGGAGTAGTTTTATCTGTCTTCCTCTTTCTCTTCCTTGAACCATTGAAATTATCTTCGTTAAATGCCGCGCTTTGATATGTTACTCCTTCTAATGCCTTCAATCTGGCCTCTTCAACCAATTTCGCCTGTCGGATCTTCTGCCTTGCTTCTTTAAATTTCTTTTGGGCTCTTGCATTTGCTTGCTTCACTCTCTTCTTATTCTTTTTCCCACTTCCAGCTTTTGTATAGTAACCACCAGAGATCTCCAACTCTTTCATGACGCCATGTCGACCAGCCGCACCAATGTTGAATTGCATGATTGCAGAGGCAGCTGCTGTCTCAACAGATTTTATCCCTCTGTTCCTATGTTTAGGGCATCTGTTCCACACAAGTGAGTTGACAGACTCATTAGCATTCTGTGAGAGCCCTGGTAAGCACCTTTTCAGCAGCTTCTTCTCACTAAGTCGGTCGAATATCGGTATTAAAAATTCTAAAAAGACTGGATCCAGATGGTGTGACTTGTCGAGAAAAGGAGTATTGGTTCCTACTGCTTTGTCTCTCTTGAATGAACACCAGGAACTTTCTCCATCAGGACAGTACTGATGCCTCTTCTTTTCATCCACAATCTTCACGCTGTGGTACAATACTCCTTTTATCGCACATTGCATTCTCTTTACTGCATCCTCCACTTCTTGTTTACTTTTCGCTTTTTTGTCCACGCACCGTCTAATGGCATTGCCATAATATTTCTGCAGTTTGTCAATCATAGGCCTGGTGAGTCTTCCTGCTCTTCCTCCCACCGGTTTACCATCTGCGAGCTTTGACTTTGCAGACAGAGCTATCAGGTTTTTGCCCATACGCTTCTGCACATGTCCGACACACAATCAAGCTTGCTAACCCGATGGCAATTTTCATTGCTTGTGCTATGTTCTCTCTCCCAATTAGCATGTGCTTTCGATTTCAACCACTTTTGGTACTCTGCTGACTGTTTGTCCATATTTTCATATTTCTCACAATCATCACAAACCATACCATATCAATATACCGGAACTTGTGCTTCTCGACAGATCTACTCCACAAAATTCTGGCTGCTTCTTTTTCCATAGCAGGACTAGAACCATTATAATTCTTTTTGGCACAGTCCACTGGCCGCATGAGCATCTTTCCACTCTTGGTATTTATCGCGATTGCTTTTGTGTTTCTCATGCAGCTTTGCAAAGTTCACAGACCTTTGATAAAACAACATAGTCCAAGACTTCCCCAGTATCAGCAGAAATGACAATTCCAACTCCATAGTTGGCCGTGAAGCCCCTTTTGCTCCATGTACCATCAAATGACACGGCAACATCAAGAATTTCTGCATCATCCTTCTGCAGGAATGTGCGTACTGGATGGCCGGCATCGTTCAACCTTTCTTCCAAAACTTTTCGTGTTGCTAAGTTCACCGAGCGATTATGTTTTTGATAAGCACTATCACTTACTGGGGGTGGCATATTTAAAATTTCGCAAATGGTTGCAAGAGCCTCTCTGCCTAAGCCCAACTCACCCATGGCAAAATTCGTTCTCCGATTCTAACATCAAAAGAACGAGCTTTTCCCTCGACTGGCTTCGAAGTATCCATGTCCACTCTCTGTCTACATTTGGTGCATTCAAAATAGTAGCTGCTGCTCAATCCAGCACGTTTTGAAGCATCTTCACAAGTTATGATTGTCCCATTCTTACATTTGTGCATCATTTCAACAGCTTTCCGTATGTTCTCAATATAAACAATTCGGTATCCGTCTTTTTCCTCTTGTGAATTCTGTCTTGTAAATTCGGGAGTTTGGGGTAGTTCAGAACTAGCATTCTCCAGTTTTCTTGCCGATGTTGACTTTACAGTAACCAAATCTTCGTTATTTATCATTATCTTGGGTAATTGCGTTTTGTTGGCTGGCAGATTGAGAGCCATTATTTTCGCCATCTTTGCGCAAATCAGCGAAACGTTTCCCTTTGAAAAGGTTTTTCTTCGTTGATTTGTTTCTCACACGCAACTTTGTGCCTTCTTTAGAACCTTTTGGCATTATTACAAGCAAAAAATACAACAAAATATAGCGACAAAATAGCGATTCAGCAGAATACATTCTCAAACCTGTTTCGAATGTTGACCACAGTATGCAAATCAGAATGTAAATAAGCAAAATTATGCAATAAGCATGTACCTATGCCCATAGAGATTATAAATAACACTAGAGGAGGCATTGTAATCTTAATTCAGTAAAAAAAAGGGAACGCGACTATTGGGGGGCAAATTCAAGTCCCGGATGTGTATTCGTGTTCCCATTGGTGACGAGTTTCAAATCAGCCAATGAGAGCAGGATTTTATATCCGGGACTTGAATTTGCCCCCCATTAGTTGCGTTCCCAATTTTTAAACTCGATGCCTCCTCTAGTGTTATTTATAATCTCTATGCCTATGCCCCCCTCGTATCCCTAATACACACATTTAGCATAGGTAGCCCTATTCAATATTTTTACATCAAAATGGCCCAGAAAAACGGCCTTTTCAGAGGTTTTTTGAATTCCGTTTCCATGGTAACCAGCTGCAAACAATCGACAGATTTTCAGGTTCTCTACCAAAAGTCTATTTTTTAATGGTAAAACGCATAAAAACAAAAAACATCAGTAGTTGATAAAGTACATGTTAAGGTATACTATTATGATGTTTTTAAAATTTTGATATTTTTTTCCAGTATCACCAAATTTCTAGGTGAAGCTCCCCCAAAGGGTTGTAATGCACCTTAAAAACCATCAATCAAAAGGCTGAACTGTGCCTCCTCCAAAGCCAAAACTTTACAGTCTGGCTCCTTCTCTACCAGTGTGTAATACTGTAATTTGCATTGAAACATACTTGAATTAGTTTGGGATGGGACATCAAAGCTAGTTTGAAAATTAAAAATGTTACAAAATTTCAAATAAATTAAGTTCAAAGACTTCTGTCACATTTGTTAAAGTTTCTCTGTCACGTTTTTCTGAAATGCCTTACTATTATTTGTCTTAGTTATTTGGCTTTGTTGAAGTGCCAGGACCAAGAGGTGATCAATCATCTGTTCAAGCAATTCAAAAACTCAAGGTTTGTTTAAGACTGTTACTGTAATGCCAAAATTGTGCAAAAATGTTAATTACTTTGCATTATTTATTTCAGCAACAAGCAAAACAGTTGAAGAAAGGTGCCAATGAGCATAAGCTTAAAATAACATTTAATATAACTCTTCAAGGCGTAAGATTGTTCAATGAAAAAACACAGGTAATTAACGGGAAAATATATAGAACAATAAGAGATATTTAATTTACTTCTTTTAGTCTTTTCATAGCCTAGCCTATTGCAGGGGAAAGTGGTACATTCTCATGGGGCCGTTTATTGGCGCCTTAAGTTAAACAACATGAAATATCCCAATGTGTGCCTGGTCTCTTTGTCAATCTAATATATGGGGAGTGTCAGGTTTGAGGCAACATCTAGTTTTCTTTATCAGGAAACATATTAGGGAGCACTGTCATGGGACTGCCTGAAAACTAGGAATGCATACAGCTATTTCAATTAAGGTTGTCCACGAGCAAAGCGGAAAAGTCGAATACGAGCGCGAAAGGCTACTGGGAATCGCTAACAAATTAATGAATTTTCAAAGCGATTCCCAGCTGCCTTCCGCGCTCGTATTCGACTTTTCCGCTTTGCTCGTGGACAACCTTAATTGAAATAGCTGTATGTATGTATGTAGTCAACATATATATGTAATACCCATGAAGGTATTATCCCCATGGAAGTGGATTCCAAGTAATTAAATTTCGGGCACTGTAGACGTGTGTAGACCTGAGCACTTAGCGACATAAGTTTTTTTATCAATTGGCCAAATACAATGGAATGGCTCAAGTAGAAAATAAAATCTTCATTTTCAAGTGGTTGACTACACTGATAAAGGTCACATTTCCATTTTGACAGCTAAAAAAATGCTGGCTTGGGAAGAAAAAATTAGTATATTACTATATTTAATATACCATATGCCCATATCACATGCTGACAAAAGTAAAATTACAGTACATGTACTGTATATCTTTGTTTGAATCATGCTCAGAAAACCAAGTAGGTCGGATGGAAGCCGTTTTGAAAAAGACTATAACCATTAGTTGGCAGTGGATGCTATATAATAGTTTTCAACACTGGGTTGGTAGAACTGCTCCATCATTTTCGCAGTTGATTGATTAATCGATTAATTGGTATTGATTAGTTAATTTAAATTTTATATGCCCCTTGCTTGTTGTCGCCCAATAATTCAGTCCGTATTTACGTTTCAAATTATTGTTTACTGTACTTATTGCGCACTTTCTCGCGCACACAGAGTTCATACAAGTAGACAACTGACAATACATGAATACAATGACGAGGTTTAGTTCAGGGCGATTTTTCAAGTACAATATAAATAACGTTTCAATACGTACATTTAAAAATTGTCTATTTACACAATACCTATTTATAAACACAGTGAGCGAAAATGTCGTCACACACTGTAATAACTTGCGTTGAGAATAACTTGCGAAACATTGCATGCGTTGACAATAAGTCAACGTGATGATGGCTTGGATAAAGTTAATATATAAACGTTGACAATAAGCCAACTAACGTAAGGTATGACAATAATTCCGCAAGGAAGCTCATTGTCGCATTCCGGTATCGCCGTGCTGTGCACGATTCTTATAGATGATCCGATTATTCCGGTTATTGTTTATATTTAATAAGTATAATTGATTGCGGGAAAAACGCCGAGAAAATAATCGATTAAGTGGAAACAGCTCTAAAGATTAGTGACGATTCAATCGGCCATTTCGACTTTCTCTTTGTAGACAATTGAACACGAGCATCCTATACAAAAGATATCGTTCATATCTCATGATCCTGAAGACCGTCATGTATTTGGTTATATCTATAGTCCACCACGGAGTGCTGCTAACGAGGCCAGGAAATATTATCTCTTTGCTATTAAATCCGATAAATCTGTAAGTTGCTGTACAAGTCCATGCAATTGCAAGTCCATGCAGTTTTTATTTTTTAACAAGCACAGCAAGAAAAGGTCACAAGCAATTCTCAAAATTGATTTTGAAACATACTCCTGCCATGCACAATAAGCAAAACAATGAGAGAACAACATAGAAACACCCTGATGTTCAGAATTGCGCATTTTAGGCGGATGTGATAACAGTTCAACTATATGAACTGTTTCAAGTGGTGTACAAGATGCAAGAGAATAAAAAGATCCAGGGTAAAGATAATAAACACAGACAACATGAAAAATCCTCTCAGCCTTTGGAACCATTGCAAGATAAAATGTTGCTTGGTGGGTATACTCACTATCATTTCCTGGTTGCAGTGTCGCTTGCATTTTTAGGGTTAACCGTCGAAGATAAAAACATTGTCAATGTTAAAGGTTTCAATTAACTCAAAAATTCAGTCTACTGTATATGACTGCGTGGGGCTACATGGTTGCTGATCAAATTGTTTCAAGGCTTTCACATGCTCTTGGCTAAGTTAACTGCACGAATACTGTAGTTACCAAACGCGATGTATATGTAGGCGTGAAATACCATATTTGCTAGTTATAGCTCCAGAAAAATCATAGTGCAAAAATTAAGTTTGAATTCGCGATAATTGCAAATAATATTTATTGTGTGTCATGCGGCGTGCCTTAATTTGTGTTTTCTGGAACCTTATATTGCGAAGGCCATGCTTCGGAATTTAGAGTTAAGTTAAGTTGTGTAATAATATGAAACATAAAGATACCGATTTATTCATCTTATTTTAAATAATTTAACGACACACTCCTGATAACTCAAGCGTTTTCTGTTTTTCATTGAATGTTTCCGTTATTGGGAGTATTGGGTGTCAACTCTAGTACTCTACTCTCATGTAGATCACATACCATTTGCTTGAAATTGTTCCGGAATACCGCGATATATTTCAAATATGCTATGCAATGTTTTTGTCTGGGACTAGTAATACGTTATACTGTATATACGTATATACATGCATGTAGTTTCAAATTTAGGGAATTGGTATAAAAGAGCAATGTACTTTTAACTTGTTTGCATTGCCACATGCACTCCAACTAGTGTTTGAAACATCACGAACAACAACGTCCAATGAGTTGTTAAAGTTTTAACTTGTACTTTCTCATAATGGTTTTATCTTTTCAGAAATGTCAAACAAAATTGGTGGGGATCAACAGCAGTATCCAGCAGATGAACATTTATATGCGGTATGATAGTTTCTTTTGTTTTAATGTTTTTTCTGTGGTAAGTCTTTTAAATCATATAGCTATCTTAAAATACGCATAAACAAACCTCTCCCCATTCCTCTTGCTTATCGGAAACTTTTAATGTACTTCGCATTATATTTTCTTCTAGGAACCCACTTTTGTCAAACGTACGCCCTCAGAACCACCGTCTGACTACGCTGTGAGTTACATTAAGTTGTTCCTTCAACAAAAATGCATATGTTTAAATTACTGTATATATTATAAGGTCGTTTATTAAAGTGTTCAAGCATGGTGCTAGAATTATTAAAATATTGTATCACAATATTTTAATACTGTTATTAGATTCCAACTGACCAACCTTTCCAGTCACCAAGCGTCAGTGAAAGTAATGAATATCAGGTACTACCTTGTTTATTTTACAAGTACTGTATGCTTTGACATCTAATTGTGTTTTGTCGAAAACTTGTAATCTGATCCAGCTCTCGCCTTGTTCAAGTAACGTTTTATAGTACAACAAAGGTTCTTCTTTTACCTGTAGGTTCCACGCCAAGAAAACGAGATAAGTGAAAGAGAACGGGCAGATATTGCCACGGCTATTGCTTTATCCTTGAGTATGCAAGAAAATTCTCAGCCTTTCTCGGACAGCGTGTCTACACCTGCCACAAATGACGATCCTGGTTTCGAGGCCATCTCTGACTCAACTGTGTCCTTCCCCACAGAGGAAACCTCGAAGCAAAGCACATTTCATGCCGAGTTTCCGCCATTTGAAAATGGATTTACAAGTCCTGAGGATTTAAAATTCACAGACTTTTCTGAATCTTCCAATGATTCGGAGAGATTTAATATACCTGGTGCCGACGAAATACAGACGGTGCCTTCAAAACAAATCTCTTTCAATGCATTTGACGATCTTTCGTCAACGACTGATGTGAAGACGAATTTCGAAACATCTCAAAACGAAAATGAAAATGCAAACATTGACAATGAGGTAATATCTTCCTCGGAGCCTTCTGGTGAAGCCACGTCTAATTCCAAAGAAACGGAAGATATAAATTATAATTCGACAAAGATCGAATTTGAACCTGTAGAAGGAGTTGTTAAAGAACTGCCTTCTACTAATCCAACTATTGAGAATTTTTCGTCGTTTGAAAGTGAGAAACAAAATGATAACGATGCGAATGATGTTGAAACTGAAACCTCCACTACGACTGGAACCAGTACGTTCGTCACTCAAACATCATTTGAAGTCAACTTTGAGACTGAAAATGAAGATGAGAATTCATCCAAACAAACTCAGCAAGATATATTCCCATTTGATGCTAGTTTAGACGCATTTTCCAGCCAAGACCCTTTTGCAAGTACCGGTCCAACTGAATTTGACCAATCAGCATTTGCTGCATTTGCTGATGACGATCCATTTTCTCCTAAAGGTGGCAACAACATGGACACAAAATCGGATCCGTTTGCAGAAAATGACAATCCTTTTACTTCAAATTTTAGTGAATCAGATGTACATACAAGTGATTTTGAACAAATTCCTGATGAAACAAATAGTGAAAACGATCAAAATAGCAATAGAGAGGAAGATATATTTGAAGCGATGTTTGAGGCTAAAATGGAAGGGCAATTTGAGAATGATACTTTAAGCAAAGATGAAAATGAAAAGGAAGAACCAAATAACATTCAGCAGAATCCGGTTGAATTTGACCTTGAAAAATCAAGTCATGAGACAACTGCAGAACTTGATAACCAAGAGAAGGAAATTACTGAAACACCTGAAGAATATCAAACTCCAATGACTTTGCCAAATATAAACACAACCGAACCGGTCGAGGATGCCACTGTGTTAAGTAACTCTCCTGTCTCAAACAATGAAGTTTTGGAGGACCAGCTTGACGAGACGGAAAGTAGTAAGGAGGATAATGCGAACGAAGCGAACGCGTTTGATTTTTCATCAAACGATGTGTATGTTACACTGAAGACCGCTATCCCATCTAATAATAGAGCTCAGTCACCAACTGAGTTCTCACCACCACCATTACCACCACGACCTCTTATCCCTAAGGAACCCATTGACACTATAGGAAGTCCTAAAATACCACCAGCTCTTCCACCAAGACCCACTATAAACCATCCATCACATACAGAAACAACTATACGTAAACCTCCAGAACTTCCGCCGAGATTGGACTTGGAAGAAAATGATTTAGTCGAAAATGAACTTGTGGATACAGTACAAGAACCTGAATCGTTTGCAAATGATACTGGATCACCGATGTTTCAAGCTAACTTCGACACTTTTGATTTTGATGATATCGAGAATAACTCGCCTGTTGGAAATGTAGGAACACCTACTGCTGAGTTTGATTCTAGTGATCCCTTTAAAGATCCTTTTGCAGGTGCAGATCCATTTCAAACTCCTATCGCAGGTGATCCCTTCGCTTCATCGACATCTTTTGATCGAGACGTTCAACAAGACAGTGATGATTTTGATCCATTTTCAGGAGATGACCCATTTGCTATGACCCCAGCTTTTGATGCTCAAGCATCTTTCGGTTCACCTTTTAATACAAATTTACCATCTAGTGATGAACCAAATAATGATGAGGAAAAAGACAAGGTAAGATTTTCCAATTAGAGTTTAGGTCCTATAAGGGCAATCTCTATATCTTCTGTAAGATGTGTTGTTATGGACGGCAAAACTTTTCCGAAGTTTTGTAATTTGGCGGCTTTATTCGTCAATATTTTCCACAAAATAAAACAGTATAAAGGAAATACGTTCGACCCACGTTTCGTTTTCGAGCTATATATAAAATCTGGACGATATGTTATGTGCTCGACGCAGTCCGCACGCGGCTGTCTGTAAATAATAAGCTATAACTATAAAGTAAAATATTAAATTTAACATATCAGAATGTTAACAAATGTTTCGAGTCCAGAACGTATGTTGTGCGATTTAGTACTTTCTTCATAAATGTTTGCGGCCTACCACACTGATTGCAATTGCTATTATGTACTTTGTTGGAATCACGGTTATTAGACTTAAAAGTGCGATGGTTTCACTTGATGAAATATCATACGTGAAGTCATGCTGTACATGCATATTATACTGTAGTTGTCTGATGAAGCGTCAGTGAATTTGTATATATTTGTTATACTGTATAGTGAAACGAAATTACAGTTGTCGAATAACGGGAAATGAATGAAACAAAGGGTATTTTGTTACGTCTGTCGTCTGCTTACATAAATGTCCACGACTCGGTGATTGTGGTATATGAAATACAGGGGGCATTTGAATGGTCTCATTAATGCCTTACAAAAGATCTTTATTGGGCTTTAGCTCAGGGTTCAGTGTTGAACACAGTCAAACTTATATCTCACACACACACACACACACACACACACACCCCTCCAACCCCCCGAGACCAACACACATTCCTATCTTTTGGAATTGACACTTTGCAATCCACCACATGTCCACCACAGTTCACCAACGGCAATGGTATTATTCAGCCTGAATGTCATAAACGTTCTGGAGAGATTTTTACCAATTTAGTTTGCTACAAATCTAATATATATAAAATCCCCAGTGATGTTTCATGCACGCACAACGACACGTTGAATATTTTTACGGCAACTGTACATTATTAACTGATGCAGATTACAGTACATTAATTTCTATTTATAACCTTTATTGCAGTTCGCAGATTTCTCGACATCATTTACTTGAAAACATGGAATCGAAGTTACGAGGAACCAACTGCCAACTGGGAAAATGCTTTCACGTTTGTTGCAGGCGACAGATAATAATCAGAACGAATAATACGAATAATATTTTTCAAACACGACATTAGGGGCAGGGGCCAACCGGTTGACGTTAGAGGTTATGGAAGAGACGGAATGAAAGGTAATCCAGGGTGTATAAAAAAGGTAATTCAACTTTGCCTGTGGCATGTTATCGTGCATTACATATTACGCTTATCCATTCACTTTTTTCACATCAGTAAAGAGCAGGTCACTAGATCTCGAACGAGACCTTTCTTACATCATTGCGATCACAAATAGCCAAATACGAGTCGATTTTGATATGTCAGTCGAAATCGCATTTTTCCATCGTTGGGATTGCATGTAAAGCTGTTGTTTGAGTATTGAAATTATTCTCATTTTGGTTTCAAATTTAAATTGCTTTAACAAGGATGCGGAGCAACATATTGGGTTATTAAAGAAGCATCACGTTTTGAATTGAATAAAACATTTACAAAACTGGAAGTTTGCAGACTTAAAGTGCCTATATCATGGTTTTGGAGTTTGCATATCTCGAAAGTTTGGGGTATTTTAAGACACTTTGCAATATATTTTGTAATTGAAAAATTTCATCTTGATGGATTTATTAGCTCTTAAAGTTACCGGACATGACGTCAAAAGGAGAATTGCAAATCAGTTTTCCTTTGTACCATTGCAACAAAATTCTCCTTTTGACGTCATGTCCGGTAACTTTAAGAGCTATTAAATCCATCAAGATGAAATTTTTCAATAACAAAATATATTGCAAAGTGCCTTAAAATACCCTAAACTTTCGAGATATGCAAACACCTGTGCAAACTCCAAAACCATGATATAAGCACTTTAACAAAGCCAATGCCATACGTTCCCCATATAAGCAACCAGCATTTAGGCAAATGTTCGAATATTGGAAGAAATTTTAAAAGGTGGAAAATGCAGTTTCAATCGACCACTTTAAATCAGATCGTATTTGCCCATCTTTGATCGCAATGTTACAATAAAGGTGTCATTTGACAGCTAAAAGCCAGAGGCCGGTTGTGTTAATTATAGTTAGTGGAAAAGTTAACCAATCAGAATCGAATATTTCAGAGTAAACTAATATAATTTAACTACGAAACGGGTAGTTAAAAAGTAGTTAAGAGTTTCATACAACCGGTCCCTGGTCTTTATAAATACGAAAAATTAATCTATAAACGCAATTTTAATTTACGCACGACAACATGTCAGAGTTGGATTACACCCATATATCTGCAGGTTTGCTTCTCAGTAGTATATTTACACACCACAGAGACCCAGGCTCTATTTGTCCGTGCCCACCTGTGACTTGGTGGGCGCGGGCAAATAGAGCCTGGGTCTCTTGTGCACACACGTGTGTCGTCAAACGAATAGCCTAGGGATAGGGCTAGGGTCATCACGAAGCTACGGGAAAAGGTTTTGTGATTAGGTATGAAATGCTGAAGTACAATAACCCAATAGAATACATTTTCTAAAGTATGAGTCACAAACAATGATCACTTTTGTTTACGGAAGTACACCACCATGCCTATACCAGGTCCCGGCATACCTCAAAAGTCAAATTGTTGGCCCCTAATAACCCACAATCAAGATTTTACATATACATGTGTGTACATTTCTATAAATTCTTAGCTGTAAAGTTGTATATTGTATGTACATGCAGTGACGTTACAAATCCAAAATTACTCTATGAGTTACGTTACTAAGTCAAAAGTCTATACACAATGTCAATGTATGACCTCAAATTTTTTCATCTATTAAAGTAAAAACCGATCGAGGATAAATGGTTCAAGTTTCAAAACATTTTTATTGTTGTATTATTTTACCATAAATTTTAACAATAGGGGAAAACGTCCCCTCTCTCCCAATAAAGTCTTTGTACAATAGTTGATCAATTGAACAACTGAAGCTGTAACAATGCAGTATTTCAACAATAAAAGCCTGCTCTAGTAAACTCGACCTCGCAAGCTTGATTTTGTACCTCCGCCCTTTTCCGCGCGCAGGCGGCCATACATAGGTCGATGAAATTAAAACTGAGCGAGAGATAATCTGCATAAAAGATAATCCATGGCCAGGTGTAAACGTTTTCTACCGTGACACAATTACTGATACTTGAAAAGAAAATTATTGAATGTCGGGGTTCCAGCAATGGCGAAGCTGGCCATAGCAGCAGGTTATGCTATGTAAATTTTTAATGTTGCATCATTCAAACTTTATAATTGACTTTTTAAACCTATATAGATGCAGGTTTATTAGCATAGCATGAGCGGTTGCTAAAGCTTCACCACTGGGTTCCAGGGTAGTTAGCGATGAAGAATCAGAACAATATACATATGTGGTTACAAGATCAAACTACCTGAAATACAATAAGAACTTTGACATTTCACACGAAGTTTTGATCCAGGCAACTATAACTGCTCCCAGTCGAAAGGCCTTTGCTCGAAACGTCTGAGTTCTGGTTATATTTTTCAGGTAATTTAACATGTAGAGGGTGGGGTCAGTAGCAGGGCGTGGAGGTGGCACATGGAAATAATAGATAACTATTATTTCTATAATGTGCAGGGTGCAATATAATATAATCATGGAAATTTCCAGTATTTATTTTTGGTTCTAGGAATTTTTCAATTATAATTCCGGTATAGTGAACCTATTTCATGTTGGAGCAAAAAAATGATTAGAACGCAATCTGCGAAAATATTGGGGCCTCATGCAGCCCAAATCGACATGTAACAAGGGGGACTCAGTTCTGAGCCCAAAGCAAGGGGCCTCAACCCTTTTCTGTACCCCTGTCACCGTGTGTCCATGCAATTAATCTCTCCTTAATTTTCTCCAGTTCAGATCGAGGTGGCTTCCAATTTTAGGAAGCACTTCGTGAAAATTTTGAAGTATGTCATAACGAAAACAATCAATAGACACACGAGACAATAACTTAAATAGTCCTGAAAGCTGTACCGATATAATCTATATTGTACATAAGAGGTTTCATTGCCGGTCAGCAAAATGGAGAAGTGTCTATTAGGGGCCGACCATTTAACTTTTGAGGGAGGGGGTGGGTGATTTACTGCTGGCAGGGAATTTTTTTTCTGGGATCGTTATGTGCAAGATATTTGTTTTTATCCCATCACCATGTAAAATGTTTTTGCCACACTTTCTTTCGTAGCATTTTTTTTGAATAGTTTATACTATTTAGATTCTTTAATTATAGTTAACGTTGAGTTTTCTAGCTTCATGCATTGCTCTTAATAATACATATTGCTATGAGGTATAACATTTGGTTCAGGGCCTTTTATTAAGTGTTGTTCTTGAAAGGGATTATCCGAAACGCACCACGTATAAAATTGAATAGATAGATAGATAGATAGATAGAAAAACTTTATTTAAACACGCTGACCCCGTCAACCGAAGCTGATTTCCACGGGGGGCGTGTGCAAACTATACAGATACACTAAAAAGCTATTTACAAAATTATATAAGATATATAGTATTAAATAAGTTAAAGTAATTTAGATATATTTACAAATCATTAATCAATCAGTCAATGTGAGTAACGATTTTTTTCCGAAAGGCAGAAAGGGATTTGCTCTCTCTAATTTCTTTTGGAATTGAATTCCATAGGTGTGCTCCGTCATACATGAAACTTTTTTTCATATTATTAGTACGCGGTTGTGGTAGACAAAGACCACTTGAAATATCTCGGAGGTGATACTTTGTTTTCTCACCTTTATATGTGAAAAGATTAGAGAGTGACTTGGGACCCATTTTATTTAATAATTTGTACATTATTTTTGCTTTCCCCTTTCTTTCTTTCTGTTTTAAGTGTCTTCCAACCCAATGCTTGCAGAGCAACAGAATGATCTGTGTCATTGCTCATATTCATAATGATTCGAGCAGCTCTATTTTGGAGTTTTTGGAGTCTTTTTGATTGTGTCTCACCAAACACATCCCATACTTCACAGCAGTAATCGAAGTATGGGCGAACAATAGCATTATACACAGAAAGAAGGGCTTGCTTATCAGCAAATTCTTTCAGTCGTCTAAGAGCAGATATACCGGATGTTATTTTCTTGCAAATATTCTCAGTGTTACTTTTCCAAGATAAATGCTGGTCAATTGTCACCCCAAGGGTTATGGATTCATGAACTTGCTTAACTGATTCGTTTTCAATTTTAACGTTTAGTTGTAGATCTGAAATACTTCTAATCATTTGTTTAGAGCCAATTAACATAAACTCTGTCTTAGCTACATTTAGGCTAAGTTTATTGGCAATTAGCCATTTTCTAAGATTTTCTAAATCAGAATTCACTGCAGCCTCAAGATCAGTAATAGAGTCTCCAGAAGCTGTCAGGTTCGTATCGTCAGCAAACAGCCGAGGTTTTGTTTTATATAGACATTGAGGCAAATCATTAATATATAGTAGGAAAAATAGTGGCCCTAAAATAGAGCCTTGTGGTACTCCACATTTGATCAGTTTCTCTGATGAGAGAGAGTTTTGAATTTGGCATTTCTGCTTTCTATTGGAGATATACGATTGGACAAAAGATAGGGCTTGCCCTTTTACTCCATATAACTCTAGTTTTTTCAATAAAATTTGATGGTCAACAGTATCAAATGCTTTCTTTAGGTCAATTAAGATTACCAGATTAAATTTTTTCCTGTCTAGATTCATATACCACTCGTTTGTACAGTCCAGTAATGCTGTAGTTGTAGAGTGAAATTTTCGAAAACCAAATTGACAATCACTTAGATGCCCAAATTTAGTGAAATAATCATATAGTTGATCATATAGAATTCGTTCCATAATTTTACTAATGGTTGGCAAAACTGAAATTGGCCTGTAATTTCCTGGCATGTTTCGTTGGCCATTCTTATAAAGAGGTATTACTCTAGCTGTTTTCCATTCATCAGGGAAAATGGATAGAGTAATAGCTTGATTGAATATGTATGTTAGGGAATCTGAAATGACAGGTGCAGCTATTTTAATAATTTTGCATGAAATCTTATCAACTCCAGTAGCTTTATTGCTAGAAAGACAATGTAAGAGTTGGTAGACATTCTGGACAGTGACTGGCTGGAACGCAGCGAATTCTGATTTAGCATTCTCAACATATGTTTCATAGTTGAAATTTGTAGAATCAATTTTGCTAGCAAGATCAGGGCCAATATTTGAAAAGTAATCGTTAAACCCCTCAGCAATATCTTGGGTATTAGTCAAGATATTTTCACCTACTTTTAACTCGTTTACAACTGTTGGTTTGCTTTGCCTACCTAATATATTGTTTATAGTTTTCCACGCCTCTTTGGGGTTGTGTTTTTGACCAGCAATCTTAGTGGAGTAGTAATCTTTTTTGGCATTTTTTAGCTGAATATTAACTTTGTTTCTTGCTGTTTTATAATTTAACCAGTCTATCTCTAGGTTTGTGATAATGGCTTTTCTTTTTAATCTGTCCCTTGTGTTCATAAGATTCTTTATGACACTTGTTATCCAAGGAACTTTTTTTGTTCTAATCTTTTTCTGTTGAATTGGTGCATGTTTATCTAAGACATTTAAGAATAATTTCTTCCAAATTTTCCACATATCATTTGGATCTTCTGCAAAAAAATAAACATTCTCCCAGGGCTGTCGGCTTAAATCTTCAACAAATTTTTGATTGTCAAATTTTTTCATATTTCTAATCTCAACTTTGTTTTCTTGTTTTTTGAAAAAGTAAATTTTCCTTAGGGCAAATACTAAACTATGGTCACTTAATCCAGTATGGATGACACCCGAATCAAAAATTTTTTCTGGTGTATTTGTAACTATGTGATCAATTAGACTAGAGGTTGTCATAGTTACCCGGGTAGCTTCATCAATTAATTGTGATAGTTGATATAACTCGTATAATGACTTTAATTTTTTTGTTGGAGGATTTGAATCCTTATCTGGTTTTAGCATATCACAGTTTAGATCACCCAGAAAATACATTTCCTTGTTTTCATCATCAATAGCTTTGATTAATTTTTCAAGATGATCAAAGAATTCAGATGATGAACTGGGTGGTCTATAAACTGTTATAACTAGAAATGGTCTACTATGTGGCTTTATAATTTCCACACAAACAGCCTCTAGTTCAGATGGAACAAGATCATGTCTTACTTTATAGTTGATGGAGCTACGCAAGTATATACAAACTCCACCCCCATTTCTTGATCTGTCTTTTCTCACAACATCATAATCATTAATTCGAATCAAGCCATCATTAACACTTGAATTGAGGCGTGTCTCATTGAAAGCAATAAGGTCAACGTGTTTGTTTGACATTGAATACCTTATTTCATCAATTTTTGGGAGCAGACTAACAATGTTAAGAAAAGCCATTTTAAAACCTCTTTCATTTGGAATGGAGTTAAGGCTAGTGAAAAAATCGCTACTCACATTGTTTGAGGAACTATTATTACTTAATGATTCATTATTTGATTGACATGTTGGAGATACATCATCCATTCTCTGTTCCAATGTCTGTGAGTTTGGCAAAAAAACTGCCTATTATTACCTACTGTTTTTGGTATATTACCAGCAGTTTTAACTCTAATTGATTTTAAATATGCACAGAAAGCACTTCCAAGCACCCTATCACCTGACTGGTTCAAGTGCAAATTTGAGCGATTTAGGAATGACCTGTCTATATGGTCATTATTTAAAAATGCTATATTATGTTTCACACATAATTCGCTGACTAAATTATTAAAGTGGGTAATCTTGCTAGCTGGCACTCGGTTATCATACCTTTTTATGACACTGGATATGGCAATCTTTTTGGAATGATCTTTAAGGTTGGCAACAAGCCCATCCATCTTGGCAGCAACTGCTTCTGGATCTTCAGAGCCAAGGTTATTGGTGCCCACATGAAGAATAACAGCCTCGTGTTGCTTATCTTCTGACCAATATTCCTTAAACTTCGCGTCAATATGCTCCACTCTTGCACCACTGTAAGAGTGAACGACTGAGTCACAACCTGCAGCCCGTTCAATCTTCTTCTGATCAATGTGTTTCACCATTGAGTCGCCAATCACCAAAACTTTCTTCCTATATTCTTTCTGTTTTCCTGCAACAGACTTCTGAGAAAGGACTTGGTTCTTCTTTTTATTAATATGACCATGTGCTTGGCTCTTCTGATTCGTTTTCAGATTTTGGAATTTTGAGTTATTCGTTGATCGGTAGTCCAAGATTTGGCTGTTGATGTTATCCTTCGATTTCTCGGTTGAAGCTAATTCAGACGATGATATATTTTCATCATTTTCATCAACTAGGACTTCAAAACTGTTTAATGTTTTGGTGCTGGGCAATTTCTTTTCATTTTCCTTTGGAGTACTAGGTTTTCCCGACGCTTTTACGCATTCATTCTGTTTGATGTCAAGAATTATTTTTATATTCCCATTGTCAGTGGTAAGTTCTGACACTGTGTGATTTAGGTATGCAATTCAATCCATATTAAATTCATATATCAATATATTTTCGTACAAAACATCGCTTTAAAGGTGGTTTCTATAGAAACAATACAAATACATTTTAAACTACGCTACAAGAAACAAATTACGTTACAAATACATAGAAAACAGGACCAAAAACATGCAAATGTATCTGACTTTTGCCCTTCGTAATCCGAACAAACGATCAAAAAATATAAAACCAACATGTGTTTTTATCACGTGATGTCCTGCCTGCTCGCAGGCGATTAGGCCCTACTTTTCGGGTTAGATCCTACAAACCGGCCCCTATGGAGTATAAACATAGTCGATATACCAAAACACAAGGATCTACGCCCAGTAACTGGAACAAAGTACGAGTTCGATTGGCTTCGTTTAACAACAACAAATATATAAACGTTTGTATATACCAGACCTTGCGACTATTCATCGACTTCTTTCGCTTCTTCGACTAGGCACAGTTCACGGACATGTCTCTTAAATTTCCCGCCATTCGATCTAATCATAACTTGACGCACCATTCCGTCCTTATCTGCAAAAACTTCCTCGACCACTGCCATAGGCCACTGTCCTCGTGAACATCTCTTATCCACCATTAACACCAAATCTTTGACCTTTAAGTTCCTTCTGGGTTTCAGCCACTTCTGGCGCTGCTGCAGACTAGGTAGGTATTCACCCAACCATCGTTTCCAAAATGTGTTAGCTAGAAGTTGAGCTTGTCGCCATCGCTTGCTATAACGATCTTCACCAACGAACACGCCTGTAGGAAGACACGAGTTCGATCTCAAGAGAAGCAACTTGCTTGGAGTTAGTGGGTCCAAATCACATACTTGACCTTGGTTACGATTCAGGGGGCGATCGCTGAGAATTCTCTCCACTTCGACTAAGAACGTGAGAAGTGCTTCGTCATCAATAACCTGCTCGCTTGTCAGTGCAGTTAATATTCTTCGGATTGATCGAATCATGCGCTCCCACACTCCACCAGTGTGACTTGCCAAGGGAGGGTTGAAATGCCACGTGATTTCTTTCATTCGTAAACGATCGTTGATCTTGGCTTGAGACTCCACTGACTGAATATTCTTGAACTCTTCCTTCAAGATTCTTGACGCTCCAATGAAATTGGTTCCATTGTCACTAAAGATTTCCTTCGGAACCCCTCGACGGGCTGTGAAGCGACTGAATGCACAGAGAAACGATTCTGCATCGAGAGAATGTGCGACTTCGATCTATGTGAGCTGCCCGCATGGCCAAACAAGTGAAGATGCATCCGTATCTCTTGACTTGACTTCGACCTCTCTTCACCATCAAAGGACCAAAGTAATCGACTCCCGTTGACGCAAATGGATAATCTGGAACAGTTACACGAGCTGCTGGTAAAGGCGCCATTATCTGTTCACAGGGCGACGCGTATTTCTTGCGGCATTGAACACATTTGCCAATGATCCATCGAATCCTGGAACGCCCTTGGAGAATCCAAATTTCACGCTGAATAGCCGATAAAACAGTACGAACGCCCGAGTGTCCTTCTTGCTCATGATAGTGCCGTATCAACAGTTCTACAATGTGGTGCTTGCTTGGAATGATCGCGGGATGCTTGGCGTCAAAACTTATTGATGCTCTATCCAATCGGCCTCCAACTCTTAATAGACCGTCGTCTGCGAGGAAAGGTGATAATGCTGCCAATTTGCTGGATTTCTTCACGACAATTTTCGAGGTAGATTGAGCGCTCGATCTGCGTTTAAGACGGGTAATTTCATCGGGAAAGGCTTCCTGTTGTACGTAACGAATAAGTTGTTTCCTTGCATTTTGTAAATCATCGACTGTCAAAGGCCCTACGCCGGCCCCAGTGACTTCGTCACGGGAACGAGTACTTATGTCCGCTTGCGTTCCGTCATTCTTATAAGAAACACTGTTGGAATTAGGAACACGAAGATACTTGATGAAACGATTTAGCCACGCGATTCCCTTTTGAAGGCGATACCAGCAAGAGTAATGTTGAATAAAGGTGTCGAGGGGCTTGATTTCTTCCGTTTGTGTTTCGTAGATTTCCACCTCTCGTTTCCATTCGAGTTTGTCATCAGGTAGGACATTTATTCCTTCGGGACGATTCGGCCACGTATCTTCGGTCTTACGGAGGAAATTCGGTCCGTTGATCCACTGTTCTATCTCGTGTTGGTTGGTGGGACGCTGAAACCTCTGGAAGCATAATCTGCAGGATTTACTTCAGTGTTCACATATCTCCACTGCGATGGGCTTGAATTGTCGTGGATGGCGGCTATTCGGCTGGCGTCGAAAGTCTTGAACCGACCAGATTCGTTGTTTATGTACTGTAGAACACAGGTAGAATCTGTCCAAAATATAGTTGCATCGATTTGCAAGTCGAGCTCTTCTCGAATTTGACAATGTTGCTTCACGGCTACTGTCGCTGCAGTTAACTCCAATCTTGGTATTGTCGTCGGCTTCATTGGGGCTACTCTGGATTTTCCCATCACCAATGAGCAATGGATCTTGTCATTCACATCAACGAAACGAAGGTAGAACACGGCACCATATCCTTCCGTAGATGCGTCTGAGAAATTATGCAATTGTGTATTCTTGACTTCGTCCAACTGGTGAGATTTGAAATATCTTGGAACCGATATTCGTTGCAAATGAGGCAAGTCAGCTAGCCAACGTTCCCACGTCTTCAACATATTCGGGGATATCTCTTCGTCCCATCCTACTTTGTCTTTACACAAACGTTGCAACAAGCGTTTGGCGGGTAGAATGAAAGGCGATTTAAACCCCAGGGGGTCATACATCGAGCTGACATCTGACAGGATTCCTCTACGGGTCGGAGCCTTCTTCCTGCTGACGATACGAAAACTGAAGACATCTTCCTGTACATTCCATTGTACCCCAATAGCTCTTTCGACTGGGAGTTCGTCGAGGTCGAGGTTGACAACAGACTCGGCACGTTCGCTTTCGGGTACTGACGCCAAAACCGCTACGTCGTTCCTCACAAACTTCGTTAACCGGAAAGAACGTCTCATCAGAATATCACGGAGCTGCTGAATCAAACGAATTGCCTTCTGTGTATCTGAAACCGACTTAAGGCAATCGTCAACATAGAAGTTTCGACGTATTGTTTCGATCGTCTCTGGATCAAATTCGCTTTCAAATTCATCGGCTGTCTTACGCAAACAAAACCCAGCACAGCTTGGCGAAGATGTCGCTCCGAATGGGTGAACTGACATACGGTACACTTCCACCGGTTGGTTGTAATCTCCATCTTTCCACCACAGGAACTTGAGAAATCACGGTGTATCGGGGACACCTTAACCTGGCAAAACATCGCCTCTATGTCCGCTGTAAAAGCAGTTGGATCTTGACGAAATCTAGACAGAACTCCGATGAGTTTGTTTGTCAGGTCCGGACCTTGTAGTAGCCGGTCATTCAGTGACATATCTTCATATTTAGCGGCACAGTCAAACACAATCCTTGGTTTCTGCGGTTTCTGGGGATGAAGGACCGGATGATGGGGGAGGTACCAAACATTTCTTTCTTCCGCCTGAATATCATTACCTTCACTTTCGTGGATCTTGGAAGCATAGCCCTTGTCGACGTTGTTGTTGATTCCCTTCTTATATTTCTCGTGAAGATCTGCATCTTTCTTTAAACGTGCCTTAAGCGAATGTAATCTTCTTTCGGCTAAACCTCTGTTGTTGGGAAAGCCCAGCTTATCACGAAAGGGTAAATCGAGCTGATAATGACTATCCACAACTTTGAGAGACTCTTCCATTATTGACAGTGCTTTCTTGTCTTCTAAAGACATGCCGAGGCTCTGCCCATACGTACTTTCACTGAAATCCATCTCAAACATCTTCTCTGCCGTTCGGCCGAGGAATTCATCCTCTTCACGAACAAAGAACGCACTGAATTCACTTTCTGACGTTGTTCCCATGGGACCTGCAACTGACCACCCAAGCGGTGTTCGTATAGCATAAGGCTCCTTTTTACGTCCGCGTCGTTCTTCCATCTTCCAATGAGCTTCTGGTACGTCAGTGCCAATAAGAAGAGTCACCTCTGGATTTTTCAATTCGGGAATATGTACGTCATTCAGATGACTCCATTTGCTAATATCTCCTTTGGTTGGAATGCAACTTCTCGCCACAGATAAATCCTTAATTGATAGGGCATTAGGAATTTCTAAGCAATCGTTTTGGCCAAGACCTTGCACATAGAGAAAATGCGACTTCCCAGACTCTTGAGAAACCTTGTTCATGGTCGTTAGTTTAAAATCAAGAGGTTGACCTTCCAATCCGAGCTCATTCACCAAACTCTCTTTAACCAATGTTGTGTTGGAACCTTCGTCCCGTATGGCATAGGTGATTTTTTCTCGCGAATTGTCTCTGCTAGACACTTTCACGGGAATAACTCTCAAACATACTTGCCGTTTTGCTGTCAGCTGTACCACAGTGACCATTTTGTGCATTTAGACCTTTGGGCTTGGCCGGTGATTCTTGATCTTTATCTTTATAAACTTTCGTGGAATCTTCTTCTCGTTTGTTTTGGTTAGATTCAGTTGAATGAAGCAAGGGATGATGTCGTCTACCGCATCCCGCAATAAAACACTTACGGCCTTTCTGGCACTTGCTAGCAAAATGTCCCTTTGCCAGACAGAGATTGCACAATCCCTTTTCCGAGACAAATTTCTTTCTTTCAGCGCACGATTTTTCTTGGAACATATAACATCTACCTAGCGAATGGCCTTCCTTACTACAGAAAATGCATTTTAACTTCATTGTTATGTTTCGTTTACCATCTTGTTCTTCGTTTGACGAAATATTCGACACTTGATAAGCTGAGACGGTCCTCTGTTGTTTACCATAAGACTTGGTGTTGTTCCTTTCCCAGTCCATTTTAACATTAACAAGCCGACCATACTCAGTATTTGCCAACTTAGCTTTGTTTACTACAAACTTTGTGAGTGCTGCAAAATCTGGTTCACTTCTTTGATCTCTAAGCTTATTCGCCTCTTTGGCCCAATCTGAACGGAGGTATTTTGGCAGCCGTAAAACAATCGCGCTGATGTTGTGTCTTGAGTTTATATCTGATTGGTAGCCCAATTTGTTCAAATTCATTCCACAGTTTTCCATGTCTCGGGCTAACTGCATAAGCTTTTCACTCTCATTTTCTCTAATTATAGAACCTTTCGTCACTCGATCAATGTGAGAAGCAGCCACAATATGAGCCTGCCCAAACATTTCATGCAAAATAGACTTTGCCTTTTTGTACCCCTCTTCCGCCGGTAACATCACAGATCCACTGATGGCTTCCTTTGCCTTTCCCGTACAGAGTTGGATCAAATAAGTGCGTCTAACGTTGGGATCGCTTTCGACGTCTTCCACATTAGTCTTGAAATTTGTTATAAAGCTAGGGTAGTCTAATGGATTCCCATCGAAAGACATATATTCGCGTTTAGGCATCACAAAACCTTTACTTATCGTCGACCCAATTGTAGTTGCCATCAATCTCAAAGCTTGTTGTTGTTGTTCGAACATCTGTTGACTATCGGATGTTGGATGTTGAAACTGACGATTATGGGAATAGACATTCCCGTACTGTGGACACGAACTTTGAACTGCATCCTGATACATCGTTGGAACAAAGTTAGGGTGAACTAATTGGGTTTGTTGATCCGTTGTATAACCTCGCTGGTACATTTGTGTTGTGGGCACTTGGGGATTCATAAACGTGGTATTGTATGTTCCATATGGCATTCGAAACTGTTCAGCATTATATCTTGCATGACTAAAGAGTTCGTCTCTTCGATATAATTCTCTACTTTCGGTCTCCCGTCGCTCCGCTTCTCGTCTTTCCGCATCTCGACGTTCCGCATCTCGACGTTCCGCATCTCGACGTTCCGTTTCACGACTTTCCGCATCTCGACGTTCCGCATCTCGACGTTCCGTTTCACGTTGTTCCGCATCTTGACGTTCCGCATCTCGACGCTCCGTATCTCGACGTTCCGCATCTCGACGTTCCGCATCTCGACGTTCCGCATCTCGACGTTCCGTTTCATGTTGTTCCGCATCTTGACGTTCCGCATCTCGACGCTCCGTATCTCGACGTTCCGTTTCACGTTGTTCCGCATCTTGACGTCCCGCATCTCGACGCTCCGTATCTCGACGTTCCGCATCTCGACGCTCCGTATCTCGACGTTCCGCATCTCGACGTTCCGCATCATCATAAGGTCCATTTCCCTCATGGTCATGACTCGTCATATTCAGTTCTCTGTTACCATCATCGGAGAGCTGATCATCACTATCTACTTCGAATTGTTCCAAGAGCTTAGCATGTGCTAACTTAGCTTCCATTTCTTGCAATTCCTTCCTTTCTGCAATCTCAGCGAATCGTCGTTTCCTTTCTAGTTCTAATTCTTGTCTTTGCATTTCTAGTTCTAAATGCCGAGCTTCCCTATCTAATTGTTGTTTTTCTTTCAGTTGCCTTAACTGCAACTGCAACTTGCTTCTACTGATGCCTGCATTACTTTGCCTTGACTTGACACTTAATGCAGGGGCAGACCTAGAAACTCTAGGCGAATGGGGTTTATTAATATCTTGAACAACAGAGTGGGCCTTTGGGGGCATTTGAACATTGCTGAGCCATTCAGCAGTATATTGTGTTGAAACATCTTCTCTCTCGTCTCTTACTGCATCCATATTCAACCGTCCATCATTATCCCTTCTAGACCCCATATGATCCAAAAATACACCTTTTATCACGGTGCAAGACTATTTATTCACAATAATCAAACTTTACTTGAAGAAACTCACGCTTCATTAAGCCACAAATATACACAAATAATCACACAATAGCAATAACTTACGAAGAAGTCAGAAACTTTGTTGTTCTTGAAAGGAATTATCCGAAACGCACCACGTATATATAAATTGAATCCATATTAAATTCATATATCAATATATTTTCGTACAAAACATCGCTTTAAAGGTGGTTTCTATAGAAACAATACAAATACATTATAAACTACGCTACAAGAAACAAATTACTTTACAAATACATAGAAAACAGGACCAAAAACATGCAAATGTACCTGACTTTTGCCCTTCGTAATCCGAACAAACAATCAAAAAATATAAAACCAACATGTGTTTTTATCACGTGATGTCCTGCCTGCCTGCTCGCAGGCGATTAAGCCCTACTTTTCGGGTTAGATCCTACACGAGCTATAGTGAGTTTTTCAAAGACCTCAAAATAGCACGAGTCCAAATGACGAGTGCTATCTAAGGTTTTTGAAAAACTCACGAGTGTATGTGTATCAGCCAAATTTCACGAACTTTCCACTGGCAAAGTTTTTCTGGCTTTGTTATATCGCATTATATCATATATCATATTGTTGGTTTTATCATCACAATTTTTTCCACCAATCAAGATCAGTTTGTTACAGATTTTTGCACTGTGGTTACAGAAAATTGCACTGCCACTGCTGTTTGGGACTAACTGCACTGAAATCAACCAATCACAGCCGAGTAATATTTTTATGTACATTATACAAGTAATTAAGAATAGATAAAAAGATAACTTACACTACAGATATTGACACACTGTGCAATTTCTTCGGACGTTTCGATTTTAGATTCAAAATGTTCTGAAAGATATTATATATGACATGAAATGAGGTTATTTAGAAACTCAGTGAAGTGGATATCCATCTAGCTAACTTACAGTATGAAAAAGTATATCGTACATCCGATTGCCTCAAAGATTTAAACAAATTAATTTAAACGATTAAAATATATTTGCATGGTTTTGGCAAATTTTCTCCTATCACACACGAAGAGGGTTTTGTATACACCCTTGTGCATTAGAGATCATTTATAGATATACTTAAACTTTCAATGTATTTTTACCTTGACCTGCCAAATGCAACATGTTTTCTGATACATCAACGGAAGAAAGAGGATTTTGTTCTTCCGCACTCCTTATTTCATCTGTTATTGGATTGTACTCATTTGGTTTTTCTCCTGTTTTTGCCGTTGCTTAAAGATAAGTCAAAATAATATATTATACAATTACGCTAATTTAAGTAACACGTTATTAATACGTGGGATGATTATTACTATATAGCAGACAGTAAGATACTGAAAATACACACAGTATGATACTTTTCGTTTCTTCACTTGTGAAGATATCGATCACGTGGCTATTCCTTGCCAATAGACCTTTCCGGTAATTACGTCACAACTACATGAAAGTGGCCAAGTGAGGCGCGAGCAATGGGCGTGAGTGCCTTATTGCGTGGATCCTCGCCTCACTTCCATATAGTTGTGATGTAATTACCGGAAAGATCTATTCGCATTCTGTTCACAATTTACCAAAAATAGCGACGTTTTTAACTAGTTCAGTGTGTGGAACTCATATCGTTTTCCATTGCCATTTACGTTTCAAGTAGGGGCCTATATATTGCCCTCGTAAAATATTGTTTTTACCATTCGAAGATAAAATATGTATCTTCACATCGCCGTATGTAACAATGTCCTATATCTAAATGTCACGCCACCATTTTTGGGTGCCATTTCAGCTGAAGTCTGAGATAAGTCCACATATAAACAGCAACTTTATATTGCTTTGTAAATGGTTAGTTTATTTTCAGAAATTACTTTTCACATTGTTTTATTAGATGCCACCCAAAAATGCTTGATATTCGTCATCATGAGAAAGGCTAATTAGGACTACCACTATTTCACGATTACATTTTCAACTTACCATAGTTCAACCAATCCAAGAACCCCTCATCCAAAACGGATTTTCGAATCTTGAAAACCTTCGCACTCGTCGTCTGATTCTCGCCAGTTTTCTTTTTGAAGTCACTTAGAGTGACGTCTTCACTTGCGGCCAGTAACGCAACTTGTTTATAACCAAGTTCGTCACCACCAACGTAATCTCTTACTTCCTGCATATTTAAAAACAGCTACTTACGGTTGACATGTAGTTATTTCTACTTGTACGAACATAAGTAGCGAACATATTATGCCTTGAACGAACAAATGCCATATCTGAACTTACAAAATTTGGAACACGAGTTCTAATGCAAATGCTGCATTCTGATTGGCTACGCTATTCGCTAACTAATTGTTAAATAGATAGCGAGTAGGGGAAGCCTCACATATCGATTTTTTCCATGAGAAACGTCATATTTGGTACTTACGTATCTTTCAACATCTTCAATTTCGTCTATTATGGTGATTTTTACTCCTATGGCTGGTAATAATTTGCCATCTTTCTTTATCCGCACACTAGTGTTTGGATTAATAAACGTCAGCACCTAATTATATATGAAAATGAATATATTTAAAGGTTAGGATTCAACTAACCAGCTAGTTTGAACAGTCGGCCCTAATACGCTATTAGATAACGACAAATTATTGCAGGAATTACCATTGCATATTACACCTTCATGAAAATATGAAATTGCAGTTGCAATGCCCAACAAACAAAGATAGTTAATTACACAACACCTTTGTCATATTGTTCCTTATTAATCTGTACAGTCCAATTTGCAGTCTCTTTAATAATGGCGCTTGTGTAAACTTGTCTGCTTCAAGTACTTGAACACCATTTCCAAATCTGGTCGTATTCCAGCAGAATAATGAATCTGTTAATACAGGACATGTATACAAAAATCATGACGCAAATTTCATTTCGCTACAGCAGTACAGGACATTCTGTATAGCTGTCTAGACAAAAATGAATTAAGACTCTAGGCTCTGGCAAAGTACTACAAAGTATATGCACTATATCAAGTGCTATACTTACCAAACAATAGGTATAGATGACATATGCTAGACCTTTTATCCATCTAGGCTGGTGTTCGGGTAAATGATGAAATATCACCTGTTGGATTTCTTTAATGTGAGGATCTTTTAGGGACTCCCACATATCCTTGAAATGGCATATTCACGCCACTAACAAGCCCTAACAATTAGTATAGAGATAAACTTATAGTAAAATAAACTTGCTACTTTTTAGTTGGACAAAATCCGGGATCCCGACATCTCGGGATTATTTTAAGCAGTTAGGATTTTTTCTTTTGATTTTAAAGAGTCAATCTATCGGGAATTTTTTTTAATTTGAGAAAGGGCAGTTTGAAATTTAGAAATCAATTTTTCGGTAAAATTGACTCATTCTAATTAAAATATTAATAAACGCGAATTGAGCTTCATACTGTTATTCGATTTCAGGAATTTTTCATTTTTACAAAATTTACTCTTTCTCCGCAGAGGCTTTATTTGGCTACGATTACGATTAGTATTGAGATTTATTGAGATAGAAAAAGATAGAAGACATTTAGAAGACATTAAATTAATATTAAAAAGACATGGAACACGAGCGGAGCCGCTGGGCAAAGGAGCGCGGGCAGCAAAGGGCGTTCCAAGATGGAAATTTCTAGTTGGTATACTTCATACAGTATGCTTACCAGTGGTATACATTTAACAAATATAAAACATTTTCCGTGTTGATATACAGTTATATCAACACGATATAATGTATATGTATATGTATATGTATATGTATATGTATATGTATATGTATATATATATGTATATATATATATGTATATATATATATGTATATATATATGTATATATATATATGTATATATATATATATATATATATATATATATATATATATATATATATATATATATATATATATATATATATATATATATATATATATATATATATATATATATATATATATATATATATATATATATATATATATATACATCAATAAATACAAGAACAAGGAAGTGCTTGTTTAATTGTTATATTATAATGGGGTACCAGCTAGGTAGTGGGTATAAATTAATTAAGGGGACAACATGTCGACCCTGAGTGGTTACATGTGCACAATCAGGCATGCGAGATAAAACGTCCGTCATGATATTCACTTGCCTCTGGCATGTGGGCAAATGTTAAGTTACACCTCTGATTAACTTTACTTAATTTGCTATTTATTACCTACGTTAGTTTTGATATAAAGCTTTGTTATTAAAATCAATGGACTTTATCAATGAGGTAGTGGCAATTGTATACATTTTCTTACTTATATACAGACCACAGCAATTAAATAATTAAATAACTCTATAAAGTAATATATAACATTTAACAAATATAAAATATTTTCTGTGTTGTCAGTTGATATACAGTTATATCAACATGAGTGGAAATTGAGTGGAAAACAAGTTTCCCCAATTTCCACGAGTGTTTATCTAACCTTGTATCAATATGAAAAAATGTAGCATAAACAACACGGCTCTCAGCCAATCAGCATTCAGAATTTACAAATTCTATATTATTTAAGAACATATTAAGCAATCTTTGTATTGGTTTTAATTGTCTTGTTACATAATCAACCTACTCTGATGTCAACCCATTAAGATGCATTTTTTTCAACCCATTAAGATGCAGAACCTACCCACTGATGAGTAAAAAAATAATAAGTGGGGTGCACTGCGGCTCCATGGGTTAAGTAAAGTACATACCCCAAATGGCCATATCATTGCATAGCAATCTTGTAACAACAAATGATGTCGCCGATTTAAATCCCACTTCATTGGATTTGAAAACAGAAGTGGCTAGCTGTAGATATCTGGAAAACATATTAGTTGAAGTGATTGTTAATTATAGTTTGTGGAATTCAGTTAAAGGGGCCCTACAGTCATTTTTTAGTCGAAAAGCCACCTTAAGTAGGGGACTCCACAGAGATTTGTATGGCTGTATCTTACATGAAGTACCCATGACTTGTACACTTCTGCACACTGGAAAACGCATGCATGCTGTGGTGCGCATGTCAAGTAGCGACAATAACAAAAAATGTAAACAATACTTCCTTGACTAAAAAATGACTGTTAGGGCCCCTTTAAGGTGGCCATCTCCTCTGGAAACTTTTTTTTTCATTTTTAAGTAGATTTATGCAAAAATATGATTTTCTGAAAGGGACAGGTGACAGAAAATGACCAATGCAAAAATTTTTTCACAAAGTCGTTAATTACACTAATTATCCAATATGGCGGCCATTAATTAACCGGTAATTGCTTAGCATCGTAAACATTATATCTCAAGAACCAGTCATCAGAATAAAATAAATAATATATTTTTGAAAAGCTTAGAACCAGACCTATTATGTGAAACTCTTCAATTTTCTTGAAATATCTTTAAAAAAAAATTAGAGCCATATTTTGGAATTTTTCAATTATTGCAACTCTTAATCCGGTAATTATGAAGGAAATTCGCCTATAATTCATTAAGGATGATTAGTATTGAAAATTGAAGAGTTTCACACAATAGATGATGTTACAGTTAGTAAGTATGCCAAATATCAACTCCCTGCAGTAAATAGTTACAATATTACAGTGTCACAAAGATCACTTACACATGCCAAATTGTGAAAATGAGAAAATCCAATCTAAAGTTTTCGTTCATGCTTTTCTCACAACATAAAGGTTTAGAAGCTACCTGCTTCATATGTTACCCCTTCCTTGTCCTCAGCATTATCCAGAAACTTTTTCCTGAAGTGTCTCAGTGATTTCCTTCTTGACTTGACTTTGTCTGAGCTCTTTCTGGCCGACAGCTTGATCCTCGCTCTGTCGCAGTCTTTGGCACCTTTACAAGTGAAGAACCCAGGCGTTATATCTAAGTCTTCCAGAATTTTAAGATATGATATGTCCCCATCATTAAACTTTAGGACTGCTAGGTAGGTGGCAAGAGCTACAGTTTCCTGCTCTACATATGTAGTCTTTGGACATCTGTCCCAGATGATCCCGTTCAAACATTCATTTGGATTCTGGGTCAAGCCATGGGTGCATTTCTTTAACAAAGCTGGGTCAGCCAAATCATCAAATATAGGCTCAACCAACTCAACAATGGGCTTTGGAATACCATTTTTATGTTTGTATGTTTTGGAATCTCTTTGATAGCCACACCAACTGTCCTCACCTTTCAGGCAAAGATGATGCTGCGGGTACTCTTCTGTTGACGCAACATGGAAAAGAGACGCTTTTACAGCCTTAGCCATTTCTTCAACATTATCAAGGTTTTCTCTTATTGCCAAGCCATAATAATTTTGGAGAACATCCATCTTTCCAGTAGTTAGGCGACCTTTGCCAGATATTCCTTTGCCATCTGAGAGTTTTCTGCCTTTATTCGAACTCTTTAGCCTCCGCAGTCTGCTTCCGACTCGCTTCTGGACATGCCCAATACATTCTAGTTTGCTGGGTATACAGTCCTCTCCATGGGGTTTACTTTCTAGAATAGCACTATAAGTGGACGAATCACCATCTCCAAGCATATCTTTGTATTTCAGCCCCTTTGTAGCGCATGATCTTTCAAATATCGTTAAGGCACCAGCTGTCTCCATGCTGCCAGAACTCCCCGTATGGTTGATCTTGCATTGGTGATTGGCTTTCCATTCCTCATACTTTGGATCATTCTGCTTTTTGCTCCACTTGAGACACTGCTGGCACTTGTCGGACAGGACTTCAACATCAAGGCACTTCTTTGTGTCGAGGGAAATTGCCGTAACAACACCATTGTGAGATGAATAACCACGCTTCTGCCATGTGCCATCTATGGATATTCCACATTCTCCAGCATCATTATCAATAATTTCCTTGACATGCATAGCATTGTTGACCATGCTATCATTGGCACACTGCTTCACTACAGGTAAAAGCTTTTTATTTTGGATCTTTGTGAAGTTGGCACGTCGTGGTGGAGCAGGCATGTTGAGAACTTTGCTGAAAGTTGTCATGGCACTGTGCCCTTTACCGATTTCTCTAAAGGCCAAGACTGCTCGGACATTGATTTCATAGGACTGTCCTTGCTTCTCCGAGGTATTAAAACAATACTTCCAATCGCATGCCACACACTGCAAAGAATGGAATGAGCATACCCATGTTTTTTCCTCATGTCAACATGTGACTTCATTTCATCTCCACAGTCAGGACATTTCAGAATTTTATCAAAGACACCAAATAAGATTGATAAATCCATAAATGCTGTTCCTTCCCTTATAGTGTCTATATTTTCAGAATTAACGCCAAAATTTGCTGTCTGGGCACCAATTTTCGCTCCGGAAGGCCCAGCTTCTTTGTCACGAGGTTCGTCGCCATGTTTGAATTTTTTTGCCATTTTGGAAGGCGTCTTTCTAACCCGTTTTCTCTTTCTGTTCTGCAGATTTCCCATTTAATGACTTCAAATTACAACCCAAATAACAAAAGAAATCTTTGGGAAACTAGAACAGCAACTTTTCGACTTGGAATGTTAAAAAAACTAAGGTTTTTGTAGACAATTTCACAGATAATGCAAATGCGATCGATCACAAGACAGACAAAGAAAACGGGTTGCCATGGCTCCCCAAAGCAACCAATCACAATGCAGCTAGGTCAGAAGACTCTAAATTCCATACACCAAAAGGAGAAACATAAATGAACTTGTTTGAAGCGATTTTGGGATGAAATTTTGAGCGAATTTTGTCCCTAAATGCGTTGCTATGGCGTTGCTATGGGGTAAATTTTCAAACAAGGTAACTTTGAAAGCTTTTTTCGCCTTGTATAATGTTTTTTTTTAAAAATAAACTATGCAGTCTTGAAGTACAATAGTTAAGGGGCTCAAAATAACAAAAAAAATTTTTTTGAGGAAATGGTCAAAAGTCAGTTAATATAGAGATGACCACCTTAACAGTTTCGTCCCTAGGCGGCTTTGAATTAGTTCATGGGCTTACTTATTGGGGGTGCGCGCATGAAACACGGTTAGCACTAAAAGGCAGAACAGTCTGAACGCTGGAACGTGGGATGCTGGAACGTGGAACACTGGAACGTGGAACACTGGAACGTGGAACACTGGAACGTGGAACGCAGGGACGTGGAATGCTATTTTTTACCTTTTTTGTTATTTATCAATATTTTGAGTTGATTTGCTTGGTATAACTACGCGCTCGCATAGACAGCAATGAAGAAAACGTATTGCAGCATTTCTGAGATTTGCGAAGATTTCCCAGTCAAGAAAAAACAACAGAATTACGCAATAATTATAAAGAAAGACAGATGGGGTACAGTGGCCTAGGAAGATGTTTAAAGATAGGAGGGCTAAAATTCTGGGCTGATTTTGTAGGGGGTTCGGGAAAGTTTGAAAAATGAAGTTTGGAAATAGCATTTCTACACTTTCTGGTGGCAAATTCAAGAAATCGAACAGCAAAAATATCGTCAAGAGTATGTTTAATATTTTTTTCTAACTATGCTATGCGTATATTTGTTATTAATTCAGCTAAGCCCTGTTTGCAAAATGATAGGGGGATTCCTACGCCACTGCAGGGGTAAGAGGGAATTGTGAGGTTTAATTGTGCGGTCAGGAAATATAATCAGACTTCTCATTAAGGCTATGTCCCCTCTCTTCATTACTACATACCATTTTTTTTTACCGTGTTCTGCCAAATTTTGTCGATTTTGCTACCGAGTCGCTCGCGAAAGAGGCGACTTAAATCACTTAATGAACATTGTAGTTTATTTTTACGCATAGCATAGTTAGAAAAAATTAAATTTGCCACCAGAAAGTGTAGAAATGCTATGTCCAGACTTCATTTTTCAAACTTTCCCGACGCCCCATCCTCGTCCTCATACGAAAGCCCTGGGAACGAGGTTGAGCCACTGGGTTGAGCCCCTACAAAACCAGCTCAGAATTTTAGCCCTCTTATCTTTAAACATCTTCCTACGCCACTGTACCCCGTCTTTTTTTCCGTTTCTTTATAAATTATAATTATTGCATAATTCTGTTGTTTTTTCTTGACTGGGAAATATTCGCAAACTCAGAAACGCTGTAATACGTTTTCTTCATTGCTGTATGCGAGCGCGTAGTTATACCAAGCAAATCAACTCAAAATATTGATAAATAACAAGAAAAGGTAAAAAATAGCATTCCACGTTCCAGAGTTCCATGTTCCAGCATTCCACGTTCCAGCGTTCCACGTTCCACCTTTTAGTGCTGACCGTGAAACACGCACCGCATTGGATTGCGCCACTCAGTGGGTTGATTGCGCCAATGTCCATGAAGTTGTGCCACGAAAACCACTATGGAGCCTGGGGATGGTTTGCCCAATGACAACAGGACGTTGTTTAAATTGCTAGATTGTTGTGTTTCTTACACCTTATTGGCCCACTGGCACCGTAGGTTTTTTAGAGTTTACTCTGTTCGTGAACATCATGATGTTAGATTAGATAAAAGGCAGCCTCGTCGCGCCAACGCCCACGAGGTCGCGCCACGAAAAACACTATGGAGCCTGGGACGAAAGACCTATAAAAGTCTGGTACCAAATGTCACAATTCACAAGCATTGTTTAGAAGCAAGTGACAAGCATGCAATCACACCCATATATAACGTAATTGTCATATTAAATCAAATAAAACTAAACTTAATTTAATTAAAGGGATACGGCAGTATATTTTTTTATTATTTCATTCGTTAAAGAACTTTTAAAATTATATATTAAACTCCTTTACCGATTTTGCGTAACTTTATTATTTCTTGAAATATTTTGACTTAAAATAATTTGCTGTCCGCCATCTTGGATAAATTTTTATCTCATTATCGGTTATCTAAGTGACGTCATAAGCAGGGTTAGCCATATAAAACTACAACTAAATGACCAAATAACATTAAGTCTTGTTTGAAAATTAGTCGTCAGACAGGTTTTTATTTCAAATAGTTACTGAAGTATATGATTTTGGACTCATAATAACGACTTGCTCTATCTATGGACAAAATTCTTGCGTGACCCTGCTTATGATGTCACATGCATATCCGCCGAAATCCAAGATGGCGGAAAGCTCGCTGATTTGTGATTTTTTCTGTTCAAATATCTCAAGAAATAATAAAGTTACGCAAAATCGGTAAAAGAGATTTACATATAATTTTAAAAGTTCTTCCGGGTGAAATAATAAAAAAATATATTGCCGTATTCCTTAATAAGCCAATGATGCCACAACATACATATGCATTTTATATAATCTGTTTTGTTCTGTGCAGGATTTCTTACAGCTCTACTGATAACAAATTTTAAACAATTAGAATTGATAGTTCTAACTGTACATTAAACTGACGCTAATTGACATGATTAATTACTATCTTAGAAAAAGTATCTAATGTTAGTCAAATGGACAACTTGGGACTCTTTATTCATTTTATCAAATGACCCATGTTCTGAAAGATTTGCAAAACTTGGGCATACAGTTGATTATTGTTGTTCGCCCCCGTATATTCCCCCGGGAAAATGTTTAAATTCTGGTGCTATTTTTAATGTATTTTAGTGATTTTAAATTTAACAAATGTAAAACATTTGCCGTGTTGATATACAGTTATATCAACACGAGTGGAAATTGGGAAAACTCGAAATTGTGTGGAAACACGACGCCCGAATTCCACGAGTGTGATATAACTATATACGGTCAGTATAATCTGCAGACTGCGGACTGCAGACTGCAGACCGGACTGGGTACAAAATGCAGACTGGGGGTATAAAATGCAGACTGAGGATAAAATGCAGACTGGGGGTGAATTAGGGATATTTTACAAATTCCCGCCAAGCCATAGTCACGTGATCGTTCTTGTTGATAATATTAATGTTGAAGCTAGTCACTTTCATCAAAATGGGCCACAGCGATGTAGAGGTATATTATATGAATATTTATATTATTCTCATTCAACCGTAAAACTTGATAACTTTAACACATTTCTTTGCGTTTAATATTTGAACGTTTGGTTACTTTGCATTAGATCGGAACAATGAAATCTGGACGTTTTGAGTGTGAAATTTTAATTGTATATAGTCACTATATATCGTGTCGACTGTCGACAAGCACTCTACTCATATATGTTTCAAAACTCGGCAAACGCAAGCTTGCTATTGGTCTATATATGTATATGAACTTGAATTACAGGAGCGAAACGCTTGAAAATATGAAAAATTGCTAATACAAAACCATGTGCTTGACAGTCGACACGTACGATATATATACCATTACAATTTCACACTCAAAACGTCCAGATTTCATTGTTCCGATCTAATGCAATGTAACCAAACGTTCAAATATTAAACGTAAAGGAATGTGTTAAAGTGATCAAGTTTTACGGTTGAATGAGAATAATATAAATATTCATATAATATCAATACCTCTACAACAGTGACGTAACGTTAAAGCAAGGGGCCCCCGGTTCAAAATTTTCGAAGGCCCCCTGGTAGAAGTGCGAAAGGCACAAGTCAAGCGCCGTATATGCACAAGTTTTCTACGAGAGGCCCTGGCCAATGTTTTTGCTTTATCGCCTAAGCCAGGGGGCCCCCATTGGGGTTGGGGCCCCCGGGTTTTCCCGGTCTGAGCCCATAGTAGTTACGCCACTGCTCTACAATAATCTACATCGCTGTACATGTCTTCGTCCATTTCGACTATGGCTTGGCGGGAATTTGTAAAATATCCCTAATTCACCCCCAGTCTGCATTTTATCCTCAGTCTGCATTTTATACCCCCAGTCTGCATTTTGTACCCAGTCCGGTCTGCAGTCCGCAGTCTGCAGATTATACTGACCGTAACTATATATCAATACGGAATAAATGTTTTATATTTGTTTTATAATATAGCACAAAGAAACATAAAGAAAGAAATTTTCCGACGTTTCCGTGTTGACATTGAGTTATATCAACACGGCTCTTAGCCAATCAGCGTTGATAATTTACAAATGCTATATTATAAAACCATTTTACACATATCCAACAAATACTAGTTGTATAGGTTATAGTTAAAATTCGTTTGTGCACTTAACTGCCATGGCTATATATTAGTTAAGTGTTTGAAGTATCCAATACTAACGAAAGCTAAAGGTTAGGCATGTTAAGACGTTAAGTTTGCAAATTAAACACAAGTTTTTAACACCAAAATGCCAGACGGCCTTACAGTTACAGTGAATGTACTATTTAGCCAAGTCAGTAAAGCCTAGTTTCCATTTTGGTCGTTAGCTAGTTGTCGCTGGCACGACAATTAAGTGGCTGATGTAATCAGTAGAGTATCAACAAAACTTTATAAAACTCTGCAATCATTAAGACTAATTTGCATATCACACAACTGAAAGACTATTATTATATTAGACTATTTCACATCTACCGCTTGTCGTGCCAGCGACAACTAACGACCAAATGGAAACTAGGCTTTAAGAGTTTAATAGAGCAGATAATTGGCTGTGCTGTTATAATCGTCGTTGAAAAATGTAAGTCGAAAAAGAGCACAGACTATACTTCCACATTAAAGGCTAGTTTCCACTCAGGAAAATTATCCGTGGAACGGACAAGAAAATTTTTCTTTGTCTTGTGAGCTCTGGGTTGGAACAAATGACTTCAACACAAAGAAAAATTTTCTTGTCCGTTCCAATCCACGGATAATTTTCCTGAGTGGAAACTAGCCTTAAATGTCTACCACAACGGATAAGATTTCGCACAAAAAATGCGTTATGTTCATATAGTCATAGAAAAAACATTATTTTATTTGTAAAAGATTCACGTTTCCGGGAACGGCAAACGGCAGGTTCAAACTTTCTTGGCAAAATTTTCGTTGAACGTTTGCGTTTCATATTTTCTTTCTTGCGTCGAAAGAATAATTATGTATTTCAGTTTTGAAACAGCAAGTTCATTTACTCTTTATTGCCTGATACCGTAGAATTTTTCTTCGCCGTTTGCCGTTTGATGTATAACGCGAAGCTTTTAAACTCTCTAATTCTTATTGTTACTAAAAATCTATATAACCTCAGTTAAAACATTAAAATGCTGCTATTTTCAAATAAAAATTGGCGTTCTAAATTAATTTCCGCTGTTGTCGCAGCCTTCGTCAGTAATCCGCCATACCGTTTTTGATCAAAACAATATGGCGGCCGGATTATTGACGAGGCTACAACAACCATAGAGATTATAAATAACACTAGAGGAGGCATCGAGTTCAAAAATTGGGAACGCAGCTAATGGGGGGAAAATTCAAGTCCCGGATATAAAATCGTGCTCTCATTGGCTGATTTGAAACTCGTCACCAATGGGAACACGAATACACATCCGGGACTTGAATTTGCCCCCCAATAGTCGCGTTCCCTTTTTTTGACTGAAGTGAGATTACGATGCCTCCTCTAGTGTTATTTATAATCTCTATGGCGACAACAGCGAAATTAATTTAGAACGCCAATTTTTATTTGAAAATAGCGGCATTTTAATGTTTTAACTGAGGTTATACCCACCACTTATCTAACCTTCAACATTGCCTTGAACCATGGTAAACCTGTGCTAACCCTTGTTCGGTCTTGTCGTGTGCATTGCCTTGGACAGTGCTACAGTGTTAAAGAATCAAAAAACAGAGTTGTTAACGAGTCCTATGTTGCAAGTCCAAGTCAAGTCACAAGTCATTTTATCGCCACATGTGGCCATGTTTTCCCACGGAAAACGGCAAAATATGTAAATATGGCGTCGTTATTTTATGTCAGAAATTTTACCACGAAATCGCGAAAAAAAACGCTTTGTCCGAAAATACGCCGGCACAAATTCTGTCGATGCCATTGATATGTACTAAGGTCGTTGCGCAAATTGTACAACACGACGATCGATCGATCAACACAAAGATTTTGGAAAACTTGATTTTCACTAGATATTTACGTTTGACTTGCGTTGGTAACAAGTAATTTCTTGCAAGTCCAAGTCAAGTCACAAGTCATTTAGTCCAAGTCAAGTCACAAGTCATCAGTCTCTTTAACAAGTCAAGTCACAAGTCACAAAAATTGCGACTCGAGTCCGACTCGAGTCCAAGTTACACGACTCGAGTCTACAACTCTATCAAAAAATTACAATTGATCGGTTCCCTGACCCACCCCCTCTCTAACCTTCAGCATCAACAGCCAGTAGCCATTCATATACTGAGTTCAATTTTTGTGCCCTGGTATTCTAAAGTTATCCTCCAATTAGCATAATCTAGCATCATTCTCCATATTAAATCTGGCATAATTTGGCATCATAGCATCAACACCGATTATTTTGTCAGCCGGATGTAGTGTCATCCAATAAATATCGAGATTAGGAGGGAGTATATGCCCTATGGTATATGTGTCTTGTTTTTGTCCACAACTTCACATGAAAATGTTAGAATAAAGCAATGAATCGTGTAGTATTGTAGGAAAACCAGAAATGTACAATATTTTGTCTGTTGCAGAAGTCCAGTATGTGCTTATAATGAATGGGATCCTTTGGAAGAGGTGATTGTTGGCCGACCAGAAAATGCCCATGTTCCGCCTTTCACCATTGAAGTGAAGAACAACACTAGTCAGACACACTGGCCATTTTATCAACAATATGGCGGGAAACCATTCCCGGTTGAGCATGTTGCAAAAGCTGTGAAGCAAATTGACGAATTTTGCAAAATATTAGAACACGAAGGAGTGACTGTACGCCGGCCCAAAATATTGGATCATAGCAAGGTAATGATTACCTCAGTTACAGGGTTGGTAGGTTCTTGCGCATGCTCGGAGCCAGATGACATTGAAAAAGCAGCCAAAATACACCAAAAGAGGCCAAACAACCTTTTGTTCAAAAGAAGCCAAATGCGGATACAGACTACAGTGTATTAATCTAAAGCACGTAATCACAAATCAGCCAATCACTTTTGGTTTTCACCCTAGTTATAATAATAATTGGCTATTGTGCTCGTTTATTTACCAAACCGGTTTGACATGTTTTTACAAAGAGCCAATCACACGCAAGTTCAGATTTTGAAACTAATCAAGTATGGAATCAAGACAACAGCAATCTCATTTCTAGGAATTTTCAACTCCTGATTTCACATCGACTGGAATGTATGCGGCGATGCCTCGCGATGTTCTGCTGGTTGTTGGAGAAGAAATTATCGAAGCACCAATGTGTTGGAGATCAAGATTTTTTGAATACAGAGCTTATCAAGATCTCATGAAAGAATATTTTCATGGTGGAGCAACTTGGACTGTCGCTCCTAAACCGTTGATGGATGACGCGCTGTATGATAAGGTTATTTCATAGAATGTTTGTATTTAAACCCTTTTCAAAGAGTCCAAAATTCTACGTATTCAATGATCACGTGTAATGAGAGTGGTAGAGACTTCCGCTTCGAGAGTTGATCATTGCTTAAAATTTCCGGATTTTGTTTTCAGTCTATAATTTTATAAACATTCCACATTCTAGGATTATCCAATAAATTCAGCAAAAGATCGTCAGAAGTTGGTAGCAGAAGGCAAGTTTGTCACCACGGAACATGATATTTGCTTTGACGCCGCGGATTTTATGAGATGTGGCACAGATATATTTGTGCAAAAAAGTCAGGTAACTATGAGATGGTCTTAAAGACCTGAGAGCTCTGCTCTGTTTTGGATTTACTGACAGTCTGGCATGCTTAATTTTAGTGTGCATGCAGTGATAACCAATTTGTGCAATGATAACATTTGTTGAGATAAATACCCACTAAAACGTTCAAAATTTGTGAGTTTGGCAAAGACAATGGCAACGTCAATGAAAACGTACGTGATCGTCAACAATACAACTTTACTTTAAGACAGAGGGGACTATAAATTCAAACGGTCTGTGCCCTGAAAAATACAAGTGAAACTTTGACGCCTTAGCGAAGAGGATAAAGAAGGGGGGGACTGTAGTATCGCATTTGCCGACAACATTTCAGTCGCGGAGTCGCAAATTTTTCCGGACGTACAAAAATGTTTCCGGAAATATCGTAATTTTTCCGGACATATGAAAATTTTTCCGGACATATCGTAATTTGTTAACTTTTTCCGTAATTTTCGTAAATTTAGCGAAGTTTTTGCTATAACAATGCCTTTTTATTCCGAGACACTCAAATATTTTCGCTGACTACGA
This sequence comes from Paramuricea clavata, assembly GCA_902702795.2. Classification (NCBI taxonomy): domain Eukaryota; kingdom Metazoa; phylum Cnidaria; class Anthozoa; order Malacalcyonacea; family Plexauridae; genus Paramuricea; species Paramuricea clavata. Next base: position 64,781 of record CACRXK020000835.1, read on the forward strand.
AAGCAGACATTTGCCGAGTCCGTGATGAATGAGGGAGTGTTACACACACCCCCCCTAGCTACGCCCTGCCAGCGAAGACCCTTCATCTAGTTTCCCGACGAAGAGCCTTCGCTCGAAACGTCGAAATTTTACTTGTAATTTTGAAGTAGTTGATTCCCTTTCAATAGCGACCTTTCCCTGATGGGTGATTTGCACCCCACCACCTCTTCCAACTAATCCGTCTTTGATTCTTGTAATGTTACTTTGAGTGTGTTACTTATTTTTCAAGCTTGCCTGGTGTGGATATACACTCAGAGTAACAGAAAAAATCATGATTACTAGATTACATTGATATCGAAGGAACTAGATTCTGTTCCGAAATAACACATACTCGAACCGACCTTACCGCGTAGCTCAGTTGGCAGAGCATTGGGCTAGTATTTCAAAGGTCGTAGGTTCGATTCCCACCGTGGCCAGGCATATTTTTCAAGCTTGCCCGGTGTGGATATACACTCAGAGTAACATCACAAGCATCATATTCACCTGAGTACATTACACCAGCACAGAAAAAATCATAATCTGTCTTTCCTAACTAGGTGACTAACTACTTTGGAATTGAATGGATGAGAAGGCACCTTGCACCCAAGGGATACAGAGTGCATACTGTATCTTTTGAAGATTCTAATCCCCTGCATATCGATGCTACATTCAACGTGATTGGACCTGGTCTTGTCCTATCTAACCCCGACCGTCCCTGCCGTCAAATAGATATGTTTCACAAAGCAGGATGGCAAGTGGTTGAACCACCAACACCATTGATTCCTGATGATCATCCTTTATGGATGACATCTAAATGGTTATCAATGAATGTTCTTATGTTGGATCCCAAGAGGGTTGTCGTTTCAAAGCATGAATACACCACACAAAAGGTAGGCCAAAACAAAGACTGCAGATACATGTTACTGGCAGTGGTGTGCCTAACTTCTGTGACCTTAGTTCGATTGACATAGCACAGAATAGGAAGTTATACCAGAAGCGTAACTCTAGTCGTTTCCCTTATTGTTTGACGTCCACGAAAATTTTAACTCGCTCACGTCAGGCCACGCCATCCTGGCTAGTACAGCCGGAAGTTTTTATCAGGATTTGGTAAGTACAAAGTGCCGGTTGTACTAGCCAGGATGGCGTGATTGATGACGAATCGCTGGTAAAAACGCGGACAAATATTTGCTCGAGTTACGCTTCTGGTATAACTTCCTATTCTGTGATATTAGGGAGCTTTAGATTTGACTACGAGTACGACTACGAGTACGAGATTCGTCAAGCTAAACGCATGCTGTATGCTTACGCCATCCCGTACTGACGCGAAAAAGTCGTAGCCGTCGCCCATCTGAGTACGAAATTGTGGAGAAATCTCGTAGTCCTCACGACGACTTTTCAAAAAAAAACAAAGAAAGTTGGCTTTTTTTTGTTTCCAAAAATAATTTGTAGCATTTATATAGCGTTTATCCGGCGCAAATAATATATTAGTACTAAATATCTGGCCTATTTTTAATGTTATGATTTATTTACACGTTTTGTAGGGGATTTTAGTCGGCAGGAGATGTAGTTTAAGAAACTTTTTCTCTAGTTGTTGATTTACTGTTATAAAAGCAACATTTGAATGGAAACGAAAACGGCTACGGTGATTTCCTCGCACGCGATCAAATCTCGTACTCGTAGTCGTACTCGTAGTCAAATCTAAAGCTCCCTATTATC